>PVIC010059721.1:0-10039 GCA_004025085.1 Thryonomys swinderianus | reverse complement strand
GAGGGTTAGCTCAGTGGTTCCGGCGCCTGCCTCGCAAGCGCAAGGTCCTGAGTTCGATCCCTGGTAACCACATACAACGCTGGGCGTGGAGACTCACGCCCACCAGCAATCAATACCGCATACCACAGTGCCGGGCGTGGTGGCTCACGCCTGTCATCCCAGCACTCGGGAGGCAGAGGCAGGAGGATTGCTGAGTTTGAGGCTTGCCTGGACTACATAGTGAGCTCAGAGCCAGCCTGAACTACAAAGTGAGACCCTGTCTCAAAAAGGAAAAAAAAAAAAAGAATGAGTTTTATGGTTCCTAACATTTTCATAGTACAATCTCATCTTTCTAACATGTGTAGTTCATATTTTTCTCCAACTGTATTAAGTAATGAATGTTCAAAGAAATAAGTTTAACAAACTATGGCTTGCTCTGTCTAAATTTCACATCTTTATATGATATGAATTTGTTGGGATAAATTCCATTAAATATGCAGAAATTTGAGCTGTAGATGAAACTTAGGAGGACATTTTTTTAAACTTATAAATTTAAAATAAGTTGTTTATATTATAGGCATATAAATAAGATAAAGACATTTTATGAGAAGCAAGGAGATGGATCATCCTAAAAATTAACTTGCATTTGTCTACATTGAAATGCAAATTAAAACCAGTTTCTTCAAGAGATTGTTTCCATTTTATCTAACAATAATCATGCTGATCACACTGATCAGAGACATCATTCTTTCAATTTGTGATACTACTTTTGAAAAC
Organism: Thryonomys swinderianus; assembly: GCA_004025085.1. Taxonomy (NCBI): domain Eukaryota; kingdom Metazoa; phylum Chordata; class Mammalia; order Rodentia; family Thryonomyidae; genus Thryonomys; species Thryonomys swinderianus. The sequence goes on along the minus strand of PVIC010059721.1, from coordinate 9,283 downwards.
TAAAACTTTCAATTTGTGATTCTACTTTTGAAAACACATGTTTTAATCATATATATATATACATATATATATATGTTTCATGTCATATCATATTGGAACAGCTGGAATAATATTCATATATCCATTCATTTTTGTAGTGCTTCTACCACCTTCTCTTTCTCTCTTAGCATCTTCAAAATGCAGAAATGATTGGATTTTCATTAGTTTTCTAAATAAATCTCCACACATTACAACAAGCAGCTATGCTTCAGAAATGTCAATAACCTTAGAAGTCAGACTATGCTGACTTACTTCCACTGAACCATGAAAAACACTATTGCTCTGGATTTATTAGCCAGTTGTACAGGGAATTTTCAAAAACAATTAAGCTTTTGAATGTGGATTAGAGCCAGGAGGAATAGGAAAGTACATGATGTTAAAAGCAGAAGCTGCAGCTTTTAATCATTGCTGCACCACCAATCAGCTCTGTGAGGCTTGCTAAGGGTCTTTCGCATCATGAGATGATTATTTCAACTTGGAGTGAGGAATTCTGTCAGTCACCTTTCTCTCACTGCTGAGACAAAATACCTGACACCCAGAGTTTAGAGGGAAGGGGTTTATTTGGCTTCCAGTTGGTTGAAGTTTCATAATCAACTGCTCCAAGGCATGTATGGCGAACAAGCATTGCAGAGCAGAAACAACAGGACACTCCAAGGCACAAGGTAATACAAGAGACTTAACAGCCTCTCCCTGCCCCTTTTATCCCTGTCAGGCTACTTAGGGCAGACAGCACTCACGCCCTTCATTGCAGCGCCCTTGAGCCCAGCATTACACCATTAATCAGTTCCAGCGCCACACACTCTAGATCAAGCCTATGAACACATGAGACTTTGGGGGAACACACAACCCAATCCATAACATTCTGCCCATGCTCCTCCAAAAACTCATGTACATTCCTTTATGTAAAAAGCATTTAGTTCATTGCTAAGAGTTGCCAAAGTCCTAACAGTTTCAGCATTGCTAAAAAGTCCAAATTCAAATTCTCCTCTAAGATTTAAGGCAAATTCTCAGCTGCAAACCCCTCTACAAATGAAAAGGTAGTTAAACACTTCCCGTCTTCAATGGCACAAGATAGACAGTTCCATTCTAAAAGTTACAAACAGGGCAATACAAAGGAATGGGGCCAAAACAAGTCAAAAATCAAACATTAAATATCACAATTCCACTTCTAGCATCCCTGGCAAACTAGCAAGTTGTGAACTCCAAAGGGCTTCGGTGGCTCCACCCCCATGGCACTTTTGGTGAGTGTAGCCTCCACGGCTCCTCACTCACTTGGGCTGGCTCTGCTCCATCTTCGCACTTTCTCTCAGACAAGCCAAGCTCCGGGCTTCTGCCAGCCTCTGGGGTCTGCACTGCACCTTCAGCTTCACACTTCGGTTTTCACACTGCCCTCTCAGGGGCACTGTGCCTGTCCTCCCTTCTCCTGATATCTGTGTGAAAGCCTCACCTATCCTGAAACTCTTGGAGTCGGTGCCACCTAAAACCAGTGTCGCGTGGATGATAACCAGGTCTGCTGCCAGCTGGAGCAGTAGCCAGGCTGCCTTCCCTCCTGGCTGTAGGGTCCGGTGCCTACAAACCCAATTCGAAGGAACAGCTTTCCTAAGCCACCATTTTGGGACAGCTTCCTTAGGCTGCTGCCATCTGGGAGCAGTGTCCTGAGCCCGCTGCCATGCACAACACAGTGCTCTAGGGCTTTCATCTTATAGGAAAATCTTTCACCTTTACAACACTGAGACTGCAAACAGTTGAGTCCTGAGCCTTCCTGCCATGCTCTCAGCCCATCTTTTTTAGTCTCCCGTTCCTTTTCAGTGATGAAAACCACTTCTGCTCTATCTTTGCAGCCCACAGCTTTACTGGAGCGTCCTTTCTGGCCAATCTCAAAATATTTTAAAACATTTTGCTGGGCTTCTTGCTCTGGATTCTCAATACAAATAGGGAAATCCCCAACAGTAGCCATGCCACTGCCTCAATATTTGACTTGCTTGAAATTTCTTCTGCAAAATTAATTAGTCCACTGCCCCTAATCTCAGTCTCAGGCAGAGTCTCTGAACATGAACAAAATGCAGACAAACATTCTGCCAATAACTAACACACCCCTTTTGGGGTCCCACAGCCAATGCTGTCCTTCTTCCTCACAGAAACCTCCCAAGGTTCTCCTTAGAAGGTTTCTCATCCCTGAGCACTGATCAGAATCTCGCATGTAGAACAGCCTAAAGATGTTCCAGCTCTACTTCAACTAGCATCTCTGAATCTTTCAGCAAAATCTCTGAAAATGAGCAAAATGCATACAAACTTGCTGTGAAGCCATAACACACATCACCTAGAGCCCCACAGCCAGTGCTGACCTTCTTCCTCACAGAAACCCACCAAGCCTGACCATTACAAGCTTTCTGGTCTTCTGAGCTCTGCCCAGAATCCCCCACACAGAAGAGCCGAAGGCCTTCAAGCTCTACTTCTTTGACTGGCAGCTCTGGATCTTTTGGCAAAGTCTTTGAACACCACCAAAATGCCAAGCCATAACACACATCTTCTGGAGTTCAGCGGCCAGTGCTGTCCTCCTCAGAGAAACCTGAGCCGGTCTTTACCAGCCTGCTGGTTTTGTGAGTGCTGACCAGAGTCTCCTATGTGAAACACCTGAGGCATTCCGGTGCTGCTTGTGTAGCCGACATCTCCAAATCTTTCCTAATTCTTCCCCTTCCACAAACAGTTCCAAAGTCTTCTGGGCCACACAGACAGGTAATGTCACAGCAATGACCCCATTTCTCTAGAAGCAATTTCTATGTTAGTTACTTTTCTCTTGTTGCTGAAACAAAATACCTGACACCCAAAGTTTAAAGGGAAGGGGTTTATTTGGCTTGTAATTGGCAAAGGTTTCAGTCCATAATCAGCTGACTCCAAGGTTGTGATGACAAAGAAGCATCACAGAGCAGAAATAACATGGCACATACAAGGCCCAAAAAAACAAGAGAGAGAGACTTAACAGCATCTCCCTGCCCCGTTTGTCTTACTCAAACTATTGGGATTAGGGTGGTGCCAAACTACTGACTCACATGTTGTAGTTTAGTAAGCACATGCCTCAACCCCATCATCACATATTCCAGATTCTACTACCTGTGAAAAAGAAAGTCCCACTTCATCCACATGAGGATCTGGGGGGCATCTAAACACAAACCACAACAGAATAGACTTCATTCCCATCGTGGGATAATTCCAACCACATAAGGGTCAGCATAGGGTGCTCTTGTTCCCAGCTATGCAGGTTTACACTCTCTGGTTTGTTTGTTTGCTGTTGACCAAATCAAGGGAGGTCAGTTATTTTGACAGAAAGGAAAAGTGGATTTATTCAAAAACAGCTCCAAAAGAAAGGAAATGACCATCTGGCTAAAATCATCATCTCAGTGTGTACAGGAAGAAAAGATATGGCAGAGGAGAGAATGCACTGGAATAGCAGACATTGTTATGGTTTATATCTACAATGCCCTTCAGAGCCACAGGTGCTCACAGGTGAAACTCTGGGAAGTACCCGGATCGTGGATGCCTGGCAACTGCATTAGCCCTGTGGAGGGAACAGCACAATTCTGGGTGTGGCCAGATGGATTTACTAAAGACAGAGACCCAACCTGGGTGTGAGCAGCATCACACAATAGGGCTGTAGTTTAAATGCAGTGAAAAGGAGACGGGAGTCTCACTACTGACACTTCTTTCCACCTTCCCTGCCATGAACTGCTCCCCTCTGCAATACCTATGTACTGAAACCTCTAGAAACTCTGAGCTAAAATAAATGTTTCATCCTTTCATTTGTGGATGTTGGGTATTTTGTACCAACAATGAGGAAATAAGACAGACATACAGAAATTTCTCATTTAACAACCTACCTGTTTAACAACTATTTGTACTTAACCATCAAGGTGGTCTGTTCAGACTTATCAACTGCCATTTGGACTGACAACCAGTCTTTTATTTATTTATTTATATTTTGTACAGCTCTGTACATCATGTTTAGAACACCTCTTTTTTTGTGCAGTAGACCTTGGTGGTACAATACAGCTATTTTTGCTGATTGTATAGGACTGTAGTTTTATGTTCTATGAAACTTAACAGTAGTGTAGGAATTATGCAAATAAATCACCAAGTTCAGTTTCCTTTGGCTATTTCTTTGTTCTGAATGTGTACTGTAGTGTACATACTATATACAATTCCTCATTTAATTATCAATTATTTTAACAATCTAGTTGCAAGAACAGAACTTGGTCATCCAATGAGAATATCTGTATTTCAACGTGTTTCATTTCTTCCTGGACTCAGATCTTTCCCTCCTTTCCTAAAGGGAAAGAAATTTGGCTTCCATATTCTGTACCTTCATCTATGCTGAGACAAGGTGGTGGTAGCACTTAGGACTGTGAAAGTTTGGAGAAGCCATTTTTAGCTCTCTAAAAAAAAAAAAATAGTAACTTTCAAAGTTCCATTTTCCATTGCAAGTTACAATCTTGGAAATTTGGAGATTATCTTAGTTACTCATATCTTGGCATTTTTAGCTTTGAAGGAGGATAAGAGAAGAATCTGACCCAAAGTTTAAGGAAGTTTAAGAAATCAAAGGAGGTAGCTATAAGGAGTCAGTGCTTTTAGGAAAGGCAGCCCATAAGACCCTGTCAAACTGTTAATGTCAGGATGCTGGTAGATTAATCGGCTATCTTTATTTGCTAAGAGCCTTTATTCACAGAAAAATAAACTTGTTAATTGTTTATAATCAGATATAGTTTTGCAACCTAGAGTGAGATGCCTACCATATAAGCTCCTGTCCTTCGAGAGAAAAGGGACATTTTCTTTGATTATACATTTCAAAGAGATAGTTCTTCAATCTTCAAGAAACATATTCCTGAGCCTTAAATCTATCCAGTGGCTTATTGAGCTTTTAAGAAATAGACCTGTTTTGTTTGTTTGTTTGTTTGTTTGTTTGAGATAGGGTCTCGCTTTGTAGTTCAGGCTGGCTCTGAGCTCACTCTGAGCAAGCCTTGAACTCAGCAATCCTCCTGTCTCTGCCTCCCGAGTGCTGGGATTACAAACATGAGCCACCACGCCCGGCACTGTGGTATGCGGTATTGATTGTTGGTGGGCGTGAGTCTCCACGCCCAGCATTGTATGTGGTTACCAGGGATTGAACTCAGGACCTTGCGCTTGCGAGGCAGGCGCCGGAACCACTGAGCTAACCCTCCGGCCAAACCTGTATTTTTTTTTAAATGTAGAATTTACAAGCTTTCTAAAGAAAAAGCATTAGGGGATGCAAAAGAATTGCTTCCTTTATTTCCAACAGAGAGAAAATAGCCTTTTAATTTTTTAGTATTTTCAAAACTTTTAGTTTCACTAGTACATGCTTTCAGTACCTAATGTTCATACTCATTGTGAGGGGGGTCAGGACACGTATATAACAAATCGTAATTTTTCATCTCCCTTCCATGTCCCTTTATTCTTAGTTCCCTTCCTTTTTTTGCAAAAGATCTACCTATTTACTGTACAATTTATTTGTGCTTTTTAATTTATGTATGTATAACAGAAACTGTGACATTTATGTTTGTATGTCTGATTCATTTCACTTAACATTATGGTGTCAAGGTACAGCCTTTCACTTTTAATATATGTTGGTTTTCATGCTGTAAAAATAACAAAATTTGGGTCAGGAATTTAGCTTTGTGGTTCCAGCTTCTGCCTGGCATGCGCAAGGTCCTGAGTTTGATCCCTGGCACCACATACCACAGTGCTGGACATAGTAGCTCACACCTGTAAATACAGCACTCAGGAGGCAGAGGCAAAAGGATTGCTGTGAATTCCAGGCTATCCTGGGCTACACAGTGAGTACAGGACAAGCCTGAACTATAAAGCGAGACCTTGTCTCAAGAAACTACAAACAAAAAAAAAAACTAAATAAACAAATAAAAATAAAATTTCCCTTAACTTCAAAAAGAAAAGCTCATAATTTAAACAGATACAATAATAAAATCACCAAACAGGTACAAGAACAGTTACTCCTTGAATCAGTAAAGATACTGATATGCATCTCAAAAACATGGTACTGTCGAAGGAAAGTTAGAAATAATTTAAGTGCTTACTTCTCTAAATATCCTTTAAAAGTATGAGCAGAAAATCAGGTAGTAAGGAATATTAATTAGTAATTCTGAAGATTTCTTTCTTTTTTTTTTTTTTTTTTTTTTTTTTTTTTTTTTTTTTTTGAGATAGGGGGTCTTAGTTTGTGTTCAGGATGGCCCTGAGCTCACTATGTAGCTCAGGCTAGCCTTGAACTCAGCAGTCCTCCTGACTCTGATTGCATAGTGCTGAGATTACAAGCATAAGCCACCTTGCTTGGCACTGTGGTATTGATGACTGGTGGGCGTGAGTCACCACAGCCAGTATTATTGTATGTGGTTACCTGGGATTGAACCAGGGACCTTGTGCTTGCTAGGCAGGCACTGGAACCACTGAGCTTAATCTCCAGCCCCTGAAGATTTCTTGATATTTCATACTGCTTAGCTTTATAATTTTCCTTATATTTTCTGATAAGGAATAAAACACTATATAGGAGAGAAATTCTGGCAAATAGATACAATATTAATTCTAGATTAGGCCTCTCCAGATGCTGGAGTCTGGAAGTCTAAAGTGAGAAAACTTTAATTCTCCAGTTGGAATCATTCTAGGATATTGGCTTTAAATATTTTCTATACTTTGGTGAACCTAAAATTTATTTTGTTGGCCTCACCTAGTACCCTGGGAAGGCTTATAAGTCCAACTGCCTATTCCAACTTTTCCCAAAACACTATTCATCCCAAATATCAGCCAAGCAAACACTGGTGGTACAAGGCAGAAAATGAGCTTTAATCAGCATGGCCATGCTGGAAGAACAGAGAGGTTTGATGCCCATCTTGCAGGGTCTGAGAGGAGCTGTAAGGTTTCGTAGAAAGGAGGAAAAATGCAAGGGCTGGGGTTTCCTTGCAGTACAGGTAACCCTCCTTGACTGTGGTCTGGTTTGTCATTACCTTAAGAATGAAGAACTCTTTTCAGTTTGAGGGAGCAATCCAGATCCCAAGAGAGAGCGACCCTCCTTGGGTATTGGCTGTAAACACACCATGGGATCTTCCAGGCTATGGTTTTCCTGAAATCCAATGTGACTGCAGATTTGGAACAGTGAATGGATAATTTACACTATCATTCCAGGGGTCTTGAAACCAGAAATTTGTAAAGACCAGCCGTTAAATAATACTGAAATTCTAAAAATTGCCTTACATGTTATTATCTTGGTATTTTCAGTCTTGAAGGGGTAGGGCAGGTAAATTTAGAGCTAATAAACATAATTACTAGATTTTGGTCCTCACTGTTTAAGTGAGAAAAGTGCCTATGTACCGAGTTGAGCAGAGATTTAACCTAAAACTGGAAGGTACTAGGGAGACAGCTGTAAAACGAAGACAGTGATGCCAAGTTTAATCATACTCTGAGTTACCACTAGGCATCTGCAAGTGCAGCCTTCAGATCTCTGTTACACCTAAGTAACAGTATTACTCTAAATATGTAAAATAAAATGTTCAATTCTCTCCTGCTTTCTTTACAACCAAAGAACCTAGCTACAGAACCACCATTTGTGTAGCTACTCATAAAATTATATAATCCCACCTCCACATTTACATGGATTGTTATAAACTCTAGATTGAATCTAAACTTAAAATATTAGCAAAATATAATTGCTTCCCATTTCTCAGCACTACATTTCAAGTCCATGTCTTCACAAAAGACCTACTGTTTAGCATATCAGAGTGATCTTTGATAAGAATATATAAGATCATGCCACGGCTTTGCTCAAGATCATCAAATAGCTTCCCATTACACAGAACAGAAGACCGAGCTCTTGCTAAATGAAATAATCCAGCCATGCAATTCTACTATTTGAGTATTTAATGTAATCTAATTCATAGCAAAAAGAAGTAGAGTGGTAGTATTTCTAGCGATTTTGGGCAGAGGAGAAGATGAATTGTTTAAAGGATAGAGTTTCAGTTTTAGAAAATGAAGAAATTCCAGAAATCTGTTTCACAACATTGTAAACAGACTTACCACTAATGAACAGTGGTACAATCTTAACCCTGGTTTCTGTCTGTTGAAGTCAAAGAATGCAATAGTGGACAAAAGGACAGTGAGGTGGAAGTTTTTTGGGTCATGTCTTTTACTGGAGTAACTACTTTTAAGATTATGATGCACAGGGCCGGAGGGTTAGCTCAGTGGTTCCGGCGCCTGCCTTGCAAGTGCAAGGACCTGAGTTCGATCCCCAGTAACCACATATAATGCTGGGCATGGAGACACACCCACCAATAATCAACACCGCATACCACAATGCCGGACATGGTGGATCACCCCTGTAATCCCAGCACTCAGGAGGGCAGAGACAGGAGGATTGCTGAGTTCGCGGCGGCTTGCCTGGGCACCCATAGTGAGCTCAGGGCCAGCCTGAACTACAAAGCGAGACCCTGTCTCAAAAGCAAGATTATGATGCACAGTGTACTAACTATTGTTGATTTCTTATAATATTGTTATGAAATTTTGTTTTAGTTTTTCATTAAACAAAAACAAAGAGAGTTTGTTGGAAGTATAAGAAAAGAAAGCACTCCCAAATTTCAGGAAGTTACCCAAAAATGGTTGCTAGAGTGGACCCCTTTTTAAGGTGTTTTATATGTAGTTCCCATGTCTCTGGCCATAGAGATTAAAGAAGGCTTAGTGCACAGAATTTGTATATGGACTGGCCATCTTCTAACACAGCCTATAGAGAAACAGAGGACCAGGGACCATACACTGATCATGCACTCTGGTCGGTCAGGAATCTTGCCGTGTAAGTAGGAAGAACAAAGTAAAAGGGAAGAGGGGACCAGTGATGAAGTCACTCCCTGTGCTTGATTTCTGCATTACTGAGCTTAATGATGCATTTGGTTGCTGTATTTATTAATGAAGAGTGAATCTTTAACCCTGTGTAAAAGCTGTTTCCTTCATAAGGCTGGTTAGTATTACTCCATCTTATCTTGTTCCTTAGTAGCTGTGCATTTATGAGCAAAATAGCTACACTACCTCTTACAGTAGTTTGCCTAAAAATGGTTGACTGTGAATTTTTATCATAATTTTTAAAATCATCTTGATATGGTCTATATATTCTCATAACATATGTGCATGTCTGAGAGAAAACCACTGAATATCAATGCACTAGAAATAAACTAGCAAG
>PVIC010059720.1:0-10030 GCA_004025085.1 Thryonomys swinderianus | reverse complement strand
TGTTTCCCACTAGCAGCATACTTTAGATTCATCAGGGAAGTGACATTGTTTGATGTAATAATTCTGCATTAAATTTTCTGTCCACTTTTATCCCTCCTTAATTATTATCATAATATTTAGCTCAAATACTCATCAAAAACAATATTAAATGTGATGTTATATGTTATATGTGGGTTAGTTCCAGTACCCTTCTCTTTAGATACTAACAAAAAGCTACTTAAACATAGTGCTATGAATGGAATAAAACTTGTTTACAATATTAGAAAACAATGAACAAGCATTTTTTTTTTCAAATTTAGGAAAATGAAATGTTTCTTAAATTGTAATTCATTAGTTTGTGACTTAAATTTTTTCCAGTTGTTTAATTCAGGGATGGGAATAAGAATAAATATTCATTAGAAAATAATGATATCATTCTTACAATAAATGGAATCCACAATATTGAATGCTTGTCAAATCTTGTGAAAATATTTTTAAAGAATCAGAATATTGAAATTCAAAAATACATTGCAAATTATCCCATACATTTATCTACAAATCTGTAGAGTCCATGTTCATTCTCTTCTACAATTATCTTTTACACATGGAGTTTTCCTTTTAATTAACAGGTATGACTTCCAAATTTAAAGCATGTAATATCACTGCCTCAAATATCCTTGTTTTATTTTACAAAAAATTCTGAGTTCTAAGAACTTATGTAGTTGATGATTAAAAAATCTAATGTCCTAAAATTAATTTCCAAGTTTTTAAATATTAGGAAGGAAAGGCACTGATAAAAAGATTGAAAGTAAAAAATATCTGTCCAGTAACTCACACTTACTTGTCTATATAAGTAGGTTGAAACTTTCATTTAATTATTTCTGAACATTTTTAGTGTTTTCATTATAAATTGAATTTTAAATTTACTGTAAGTGACTTTAGGTAAATTCATTTTTAAGATTTTGTTTAACTACAAGAAAAATGTTATTCAGATAAAGTATTTAATAATGTATTACACTGAGTTTTTTTACTAGATTGTTGACTTTATTTAAACTGGGTTTGGATAAATGTGAAGAGTTTGTTAAGTAGCATAAGTGAACGGATGATGTAAAGGATAGGTTGTTGAAAGGTGAAAATTTATATTTATTTCATATTTTGTTAGGAGTAGTATGTAAAACAATGACAATTATATATATATATTGTGTGTGTGTGTGTGTGTGTGTATATATATATATATATATATATATATATATATATATATATTACTAAAACTAAGAATGACACTTGAAGGTAATCACCAAACATTGTTGATATAAATACATTAAATAATCTTGTGTTTGTTACTCTTAGTAGACAAGGTCTCCTTATGAAGCCCAGGTGGGCCTTTAATTGCCAATGCTCCTACTTTGGCCTGTTGTGTGCTGCATTTATAGACCTGAGCTGCCACACCTAAGTTTGCATTCTACATGTATTTTATAAAAACTTTATAGACAAAGGTATATGCATTTGCACACAGGACTTAGGTAAGAGACTGCATGTTATGATTGTACAGTATCAAAACATATATTAAATAGATAAATATACTTAGGGAAAATGTAAAGCTACAAGACTCCCACAGTTTTCTCTGTTCTCAGCTGATCTGAAACTAATTCTTCTGAACTTTACATCTCTGAATTATATATCTTCAGTTTTGCTCACAAGTCCACAAATTTTACACAGAATCCTAGTTTATATTTCTGTTTCGGTGATTGAATGGTACACAAGCTAGTCATCCTATATATTTGGTCTCTGGCATGCTTAACTTAAAGAGTAAATCTCATAAGTTGCCCTAAATCCAAAGACCCACATGAGTGATGACTTATATCAAATTTTCAATCCAAAGACAAGGGTAAAGTGGCAAACTTTTCTTAGCTTTAAGCAAGGGGTTGTAGTGCTTGTGCATAAACTTTAAAGGAAAATACAATTATTGACTAAATGTACATAGCATAAAAAATAACCACAGACATCTGATATGTGATTTTTCTTTTAAACTTTTTCCTTAAGTCAGAATGTTATAATATTAGTTAAGAATCTGCAAAAAGGTGGTTTTATTTTTGGGAGCCCACACTGGCTGGGTGACTGTGCAAGTTGCTTCCTAGATTTCCATTGTTCTCGGTATGAATTTGAGATGATTCATGTAAATCCTCAGCTCATTGGCTTCACATATTTTCTTCCTGCTATTTTAACTCACACACAAATGGGTGGCTTAAAATATTAATAAACATGATTTATTTCTTTTAAAAATTTTAATACACATAGTGATCAGACTTGTTATAGGGAGTTTGTACTTGTATGTGATATAAGCTGATTCTTCTTTTTCTTCCCAATCTTCTCCCCTCCCTTAAACCGCTCTCCCTCTCCTTATTTACAAAAACTTTGTTTCCATATTTTTCTTTCCATTCACTTTTTTTCTTTTTCTTTCCTATGTTTACCCCTTTCCCCTCCTTTGCTCGTGCCTCCATTTGAACATTTTCTTCCTATTCCCCAATATTAGCCATTCTGGCCTTTATTTATACTTTCCCACTAGAAAAATTATATGACATTTTAAACATGATTTATTTCATTTAAGAATATGGCCTGCAAGTGCAACAATTTACCTATAAAGCTCTCAAGTTTATCCTCTACAGCACAGTCATATACTAATGAAAGAAAAATTGTGTCATCTTTGTCTATTCATCCTTGGATGGTCATTTGAGCTGATTACAAGATTGAACCACTGTAAACTGAGCTTCTGTAAGCACAAGTGTGGCTACATTTTTTGTGGTAGGTTGTCAACTCTTTCAGGAAGATACAAACAAATGAATAGCAGAATCAAATGAAACACTAGTTTTCGTTTTTTTTTGGAAGAATCTCTACACTGATTCCCACAGTAACTGAAGCAGTCTATACTCTCTAAAAATAGGGAAAGTTTCCTTTTTACCCCACAACCTGATCAAAATGTATTTATTGGTGTCTTGATGATAGTCATTCTCTTTTGGAGATGGAATGTTAGTGTTGTTCTAATTTGAAACTTTTAAATGACTAATGATATTAAACATTTTTTCATGTTTATTTGCATTTGTATTTCTGCATCTGAGAAGTGTCTATTTCAGATGATCGTCTCTGCATATTTCCAACATGACTTCTCCTCTAATCAGATAATTTGAATCTCCAAAAGCATTTATCTCAATAAATATATAAACATATTTTGAGATAATATATTAAAATAGTGCAGGGTCTGAGACTTAGCTCAGTGGTTCTGGCGCCTGCCTCACAAGCACAAGGCCCTGAGTTCGATCCCCCGTAACCACATACAATGCTGGGCGTGGTGACTCATGCCCACCAGCAATCAATACCACATACCACAGTGCTGCGCGTGGTGGCTCATGCCTGTCATCCCAGCACTGGGGAGGCAGGGACAGGAGGATTGCTGAGTTCGAGGCTTGCCTGGGCTACATAGTGAGCTCAGAGCCAGCCTGAACTACAAAGCGAGACCCTGTCTCAAAAAAAAAAAAAAAAAATAGTACATAAAAGAAAACCTATGCTACATATGGGACAAACTACACAAATGAACAATGATCATACAGATTTTAAAAGGAAAAGACTGGTACATTTCCAATGACTATCTTGAATTTTGAGTGAAAACCAGTATTCCCGGGGCCCAGTAAAAGTATTGAAAGTATAAAGGAACTGGAAATACAGAAGCTAACAAAGCAAAATAAGTAAAACAAAACAAAACAAAACAAAACAAAACAAAACAAAAAAATCCTAGTAACAACAGGGGCAAACCAGAAAAGAAAGAAAGAAAATAAGGGAAAAGGAGGAAAGATGTAAAGAGGGAAAGAGATGAAAGGAGAAAAGAAAGGAGGGAGTTTACAGGTCACATAAGGTCATTTTTGACACCTTTGAAAAATTGTATAAAGTTGCTTCTTAGGAGATGTTTGCACTTCAACCTTTCCTGTTGCAGAGGTTTTCTTCTTATTTCTTAGAAGAATAAATCATTTTCCGGATTTATATATTCTCTTAAACCAGTAAAAATATTCAGAAAAAGGAAGTACTCTACATTTCCATAATTCAGGGTAAATTGTATTTTCATTTATGTATTTTGTTTGTTAATAATCCATTATAGTAAATTCATGGTACCACAGATGATACCATCTAATAAAATTGTTTTTAAATTGTGTAGTCAATTTTATTCTACAAATAGGAAACTACTAATCAACCATCCCGGACACTTAGAAAATAACTTGCAAGTTTAAGTAAATTCTCCTGCTGTCTAATGAGTTCAGGTGAACAGCACAGTTAATTCCTGAAGGAGACAGAAAGCTGATTGGCTCATCATAAGGAAATAAATGGAGAAATTTTTTCTTTACTGTGTGTGTGTGTGTGTGTGTGTGTGTGTGTGTGTGTGTGGTACTGGGAATCAAACTTGGGCCTTTGTGCATCCAAAGTTTGTGCGGTACTACTTTAGTTAAATCCCCAGCCCCATTAGTTTTTTTTTTTTTTCCTATAGATGCATAGACTGTGCCTAGATCCATAGGAAACATGGTAAGTGTTATAAATAACTTCTAGAAAGTAGAATCTAGATGAGGAACCCTCTGTAATGTTTGGGTATAAATGCATCACAGTCTGTTTTATAGTATAATAGACTCATAATGATTGAAAATCTGACATTCACTAGTTAGGAATGTTGTTTTTTTTTCATGAATGTTTTGTTATTATTTTCATAAAGTGATGATGATGTGTCCAGTGTGGCTGAAGTACGAATCCATCCTCGTGCAAATACAAAGATGTCAGGGTCTTTCATCCCTTTCTGTTCCTGTCATTGACACAGGGTGTTTCTGGGCCACCTCGTCCTGTCTCCCAAAGACGTGACCCATGTTATCTTCAGCATGTTAGGCTTCTTAGTGGAAAGAGGACCCGGACTTCTTTTGTCTTAAATGACTTGCAATTCTCAGTTTGTTTCCTCTGTTGTGCCATGCACTCTTTACCAGCTCCTTGCTAGCTTCACAACATGTGACCTGGGTGCCATTCAGAGGGATGTAATTTCAGGACTGTTCCTGTCCCCACTCTGCAAGGGTCGGGGCCAGATGACTGGATATTACCTGAACTCACTCAGAATTAGTTATCCAATTAGCAAACATGTGTCCTAATCAGGTGGACAGATATTTCTACTCTGGTTCCCTAGTGTGTCCCACTAGCTCACTCTAGTGAATTCTGACAGGAGATAACAGAACTATGGACAGCCAAACCATCCTGCGCGGGCCTGATCTCATCTGATCTTGGGAGCAAAAAGCCTAGCAAAGTGAATGACTGGATGAATGAATGCTATATTATTTTTCTTATATATGCAAGGTTAAATTTTATACAAAGCCTATCCTTAGCAGTCCTCAGTGCCTGAAAAACCTCCTACATTTTGTCTCAGAAGAATGAAGTTCAGAGTGTATGAAGATTCTCTCTCTCTCACTGCAGGTGCCTGAATAAAATCTGTCTTGTCTTTCCTTGATATATGTGCAGTGAATTATTTCTTTGTCAGTATGTAACTTTATGTTATACTTACTTTAAAGATCACCTTTCAAACCTCTTTAACAAGCAGCTTAGGCAGTTGGGATACCAGTGATCGTACAAGCTCTATAGTAAGTCTGGATAAAAGGCCATAGAGAATCTTGGTGGACTACTTTATGCCTCCTTTGGATTTATTGATTTCTTTTTCTCTTTCCCTTTACCAAAATTCATTTTCTGTTCCCTGACTTACTATCACTCAGAAAGAAAGAGTAAAAATATGACATTAAAATGTGCTTTTGTAGGAGGTGGAATGGAAGGAAGTGTTATTGTAAGTGAAAAGATCTCAGCAGGATGTGTTAGAAAATCTGGCTGTTCTTGCATCTTCTTTTTTAAATGCAAAGAAATCTTAATGAGGAAAGTAGAAGTAAGAGCTGTGTAGTCAGGAAAGCATGTTAAACATCATCATGCGGATTTCGGAAAACATAGCTTCTAAGAAATACGTCGCTGGCTTCATTATATTCATATAGTAATATACATCATAGGAAGGGATAAATTTAGTACAGAAACTTTATTTTTCTGGAGGTAATTGTATTAATTGACACTGTGAGAATAAATTAATAAACAATGTCTATAGATGTGCTTGACACAATAAAGCATAGTGACACACACATGATAATATAAAAATGATAATATAGAGATAATATTAATGATGTTCACTGTATACTTTCAGAAATGTGTAATTATAAGAAGATCTTTTATATTTGACTCTTCAGGTGTGCATTGGGTGGGTCTTAGATATGTAAACTTAACTGTCAAGAAATATAATATGGCCGGATGTGGTGGCTCATGCCTGTAATCCCAGCACTCAGGAGGCAGAGACAGGAGGATTGCTGAGTTTGAGGCTTGCCTAGGCTCCATAGTGAGCTCAGGGCCAGCCTGAACTACAAAGCGAGACCCTGTCTCAAAAAAAAAAAAAAGGAAAAAAATATGTAGAACTTTCTGTGTAAAATCTCTAACTGACCTTTAGAAATGGCACAATATTTGGAATACTTCTAACTAAAATACACTTTTAAATGTTTCTCTGTATATTACCTTCAAATTATTGAACATATTGTTTTTAACTCTTTGGCATGTACCTGGTTTTGTTAATATTTTACATTAATATATGAATGTAGTACATAATATTTAAATCCTTATGGGGAGATGTTCACGTACATAACACATATTCATGCCTTTTTCACTTCCTTTCCCTTCTCTCCTCCCTTCTACATGTTCCATCATCACTTGATCACCACTTTTTGCATATGTTTATTATACGTAATATTTTTATTCCCTCTACGAAGTTGGTATATGTACATTATGCACATATCCCAAGTAAGTGTTGCTTTGGCTGTCTGCACTGTTTTCTGATTGCCTACATTTTTTAATGTTAAAGCTTTTTAGAGTTCAATTTATTAAATTCTAGTAGAATAAAAAAATAACAAATGAGAAAAACCTTTGAAGGAAATGGCATAGATGTGTGATTTCTGTTACTAAAATATATATCTATTTTAATAATTTGTTATTGTTTATATTATATCATTTTTGTTGGTTTCATATCAGACACTTTTTATTCCACATGGTATATTAATGATATGGATGGACATTAAAGTAACTGTATATATTTTTTCCTAATTAAATATGTACAAATGATCTTGATCCTAATGGAATCTCTTTACCAAGAGATCTAGGAAAAGCAGATAGTCGTAAGGGTAGAAAGTAACAAAGTATAGTTATAATCTCTATAGCATGCTAAATATTTCTCTTTGATGTTTTTGTTATCCTTGACTAGTTGTATTTTAATTACTTAAAATAGAATTTATCATTTTTCTTTATTGTGCTAGTTTGTGGATCCCAATATATACATTAGTTCATGTTTACTACCATAATTAGATACAAGAGTTTATTAAGTTCAAAAATCTCTTTTGGGCTCTTCCACATATATCATCCCTTCACTGCTAGCTCCTAATAATCTCATATCTCACATAGTATGTAGTTATCTTACAATAGCATTCTTTCTTGACTAGCATATGAATCACATCATAAAATAAGTAATGACTTGAGGTTAGCCCTTTTAGTTCGACATAATTATTTGAGAGTGATTCAAGGTATTTTACAGACTGCATAGATTTTTTCCCTATTGTCGATTAATATTCCATTGTGAGGGATTATAATAATGCATTATTTTACCAATGCAAGAGATTCAACTTATTTTTAATTCTGACAATTATGAACAATGCTAGGAGAAGCAATATTTTTTCGTTTACCACCAAGTCGTTGCTCTCATAAGGAAGATATACAGGAGTAAATATGACTGGTTATTGAGTAGGTATATTTCTCACTGCATAAAGAGCTGCAAAACTTTAGCAGAAACGCTGTGTCTATTTGCTTTCCAACTAGTCCATGTACATGGATTAAAGTTGCTTCATACTGTGAAATATTTTCTTAAATCCTAAGTGGAATTTACCATTTAAATATGGTAATTTTTAATACATGAATAAGTTCTTTTTTAGTATATGTGCTTCCAAAGTAAACATGTGAATATATTCTAGAGGATTAAGTTTCAGTGTACTGAAATACACTGGTTTTATGATGAAAAGTTTTTTTTCTATTCTAGCCATTAAAATTCTAGTTAACTTTTTTTGATTCAAACATTGGAAAAAGTTGAAATTTATATTTGACGACATAACAATCTTCCAAAATGCTAATATATGAAGTTGTTATTGTAGTTAACACTGAATATATAAGTCTATTCTCTACAGTATGACACACAGATAAATTAACCAGGTTTATAAATAGCAGCCTAGACAGTGAGTATAACTTACCCACTTTTACAAGTGTCATTATGTATAAAGACAAACCAGGATCCATTAACTCTTATTAGATTATGTCCACCATAGTAGACATGATATGTTAAAATATTTCTCAATTATCTATTAAGACTTTGTCCTTGATCCTTTTTATTTTTAATATATTGAATTACTTTAATCTTTGACTAATGACAATGTGAATATGCTGCTGAATTTTGCCTAAGGTTCAAACCATCTAAACACATGTTGATATAATAATAGGTGATTTAAGCTACAGAAGAAACCAAGGCAGAGTACATCATTGACAGTAAAGAGAGAAATTACATATAAATAATGAAAGTCAAGGAAAATATTGTTAAGTATTGGGAAAAAAAAACAAGTCTCAAGGTTTTTAGTATAAATATAATTTAAATAATGAGTAAAAAACAAGAAGCCATGGAAAGAAGAAATATTTTACGATTAATGTCCAAGAATTTTGCAAAATAACTGAAAGATTCAACACACAGATACAGAGGCTGGTACAAACCCTAAACAACACATGAACAGACATGCCTGTGTGTGCCTGTGCATGCATGGGTGTGTGCACACTCACACACAAAACACTGTACCTGAGAATATTTGGATGAATTTTTTTTTTTTTTTTTTGAGACAGGGTCTTGCTTTGTAGTTCAGGCTGGCCCTGAGCTCACTATGGAGCCCAGGCAAGCCTCAAACTCAGCAATCCTCCTGTCTCTGCCTCCCGAGTGCTGGGATTACAGACATGAGCCACCATGCCCGCTGGATGACATTTTTTAAAAGTGCACCCACAATGTTACCTGGTAATGATTGAACAGATACTGAAATGACTGGGAAATACTGTTTCCAAACTTCCAAAACATTACAACCATTTGGCATTCTGCTGATGATTAATTACAAGGGAATAATTTTAAAACTCTGACCACAAATTCAACAATATATTTTAACCAGCACATGAACGAAATGATGTAACAAAAATTTTAGGAGATATTTTGAAATGAAGAATAATGTAGAGAGAAAAAAAAATCATAGTTGAAGCTAAGGTGCTGGAGAAGAAAATGCAGCTCCAAATTCATTATGAAATAAAGAAATGTTAAAATTAGCTATGTCATTCACTGATTAAAATAAATGAAAAGAAGACCATATTCTTCAAGTAATATTAGAGAGACTGGATAAAAGGAAATAATACAATAATAGCAATAGTTAATTAGAAAAATACACAAAATAAAAAATAATAACTGGCAATCCTTTCAATCTTTTCCTTACAAAAGACCAAATTTAACAAACTCAATTAAAAATAATTGATTAAATGAAAAGAAATCTTAAATGATTGCTCTTAGAAAATCAAAAGCAGACACTGCCACTAATCATAAAAAATCATGATTTTTATGAGAGCATATCTGTCAATACAGATGAAACATTTACTCAGATTTGAAATGTACTGAATCTGGAGTTAGAATTATGAAGAATTTCAATAACATATCTAGAAAAGAAATTTCATCTTTTATAATAGACTTTGTAAGAGAAAATTTAACTTTTCAGTGAGTTCATCCAAAAATTTTTCTAAAAATTCATTCTTCTGTACTGTATAGCCTTACCCTTAATTTCGTTTTATTAAAAAAATACTCCCCTATTTTTTTGAGACCAGTATACTTTTTTTTTTT
>PVIC010059719.1:0-10043 GCA_004025085.1 Thryonomys swinderianus | reverse complement strand
TTCTCCCTACCCAGGAACAAGGGATATCTTTCCACTTTCTGGTTTCCTTTTCTATCTCAGTTTTCACAGTCCTATAGTTTTCAGAGTAGAGGTCTTTCACTTCCTCTGTTAGGTTGATTCCTAGATAATTCATTTTTCTGGGTGCTACTGTGAAAGAGATTGCCTCCCCAATTTCTCTTTCAGTGAGTCTGTTTGTGTAGACAAAGGCTGTTCATTTTTGGGCATTGACCCGGTATCCAGCAACACTACCAAATTTGGTAATTAATCTAGCAGTCTTTTGGTTGAGTTTTTAGGATCCTCTAGATAGAGTATCATATCATCAGCAAATAATGACAGTTTAACTAATTCCTTTCCTATCTTTATTCCTTGTATATCTTTGTCCTGCCTGATTGCTATGGCTAATGTTTCCAGTACTATATTGAACAAGAGTGGTGACACCGGGCATCCTTGTCTTCTTCCTGCTCTTGGTGTAAAAGGTTTCAGTTTTTGCCCACTGAATATGATGCTGGCTGTTGGTTTCTCATAAATAGCTTGTATTAAATTGAGATAAAGCCCATCAATTCAAATTCTCTGTAGGGTTTTGATCATAAATGGGTGTTGGATTTTGTCAAATGCTTTTTATGCATCTATTGGGATAATCATATGATTTTTGTGCTTGATTCTGTTAATATAGTGTATTACATTGATTGATTTACGTATGTTGAACCAGCCTTGCATCCCTGGGATAAATCCGACTTGATCAGGGTGTATGATTTTCTTGATAACTCTCTATTCTGTTTGCAAGTATCTTATTGAGGATTTTTCTGTCAATGTTCATTAGAGAGATTGGCCTGTAGTTTTCTTTTATGGTGGGATCTTTCCCTGCCTTTGGAATCAAGGTGATGGTTGCTTCAAGGAATGATTTTGGGAGTACTGCTTCCCTTTCAATTTCATTAAAGAGATTGAGAAGTACTGGTATTAATTCTTCTTTAAAAGTTTTGTAGAATTCAGCAGTGAAGCCATCAGGACCAGGTCTTTTCTTTGTTTCTATTTTTTATTATATTTTTAATTTTCCAGATTGATATCAGGTTGTTTAACATTTTTATATCCTCTTCATTCAGCTTTGGAAGTTCATATGAGTCTAGGAATCTATCCATTTCTTCTAGATTCTCCATCTTCTTGGAGTATAGATTTTCAAAGTACGTGTTTATGATCCTTTGGACTTCTTCTCGGTCTGTGATGATTTCCCCATTTTCATTCCTTATAGCATGAATTTGAGCCTTTTCCTTCCTTTATTTGATAAGGTTGGCTAAGGGTCTGTCAATCTTATTTATCCTTTCAAAGAACCAATTCTTTGATTTATTGATTCTTTGTATTGTTCTCTTTGTCTCCACTGCATTAATTTCTGCTCTGATCCTTATAATTTGCTCTCTAGTATGTGCTTTGGGTTTGTTTTGATCCTTTTTTTTCTAATTGTCTGAGGTTCATCATTAGATTATTTCAGTTTGCTCTGTTGTCCGAGTGTAGGCATTCACTGCTATGAATTTCCCTCACAGAACTGCTTACATTGTGTCCCATAAATTCCTCTATGTTGTGCTGGGGTGTCAGTTAGTTGTAGAAACTGTTTAATTTCTTCTTTAATTTCTTTTGTGGCCCATTGGTTAGTAAACAGTGTGTTGTTCAATTTCCATGTGTTTGTGATGATCTTGGCATTTCTTCTGCTATTCAGCTCCAGTTTCAAGGTACTATGGTCTGATAGTATGCAGGGGATAATTTCGATTCCTTTGCATCTACTTAAGCTTGTTCTATGGACTAGAATGTGATCTATTTTGGAGAATGATCCATGAGCAGCTGAGAAGAAGGTTTATTCTCGCTTTGAAGGGTGAAAACTTCTGTAGGCATCTAATAAGTCTATTTGCTCCAAAGTTTGATCTAGCTCAAGTATTTCCTTATTGATTCCTTGTCCAGTTCATCTGTCAATTTGTGACAATGGAGTATTAAAATCCCCTACTACTATTGTATTCATGGATAACTGGCTTTTCATGTCCAGTAATGTTTGTTTTATATAGTTGGGTGCATTAGAGTTTGGTGCATAAATATTTATGATTGTTATTCTTTCTCCTGGATAGTTCCTTGTATGAGAGTATAGTGGCCTTCTTTATCTCTTTTAATCAGCTTGAGTTTGAAATCTATTTTATCTGCAAACAAGATAGCCACTCCTGCTTTTTTGCAGTTTCGTTTGGTATGGGGGATTTTTTCTCACCTTTTATTTTCAGTCTATGGGTTTCTTTCTAAATTAGTGTGTTTTCTGTATGCAGCAGATTGTAGGATCTTGCTTCTTGATCCATTCTGCTAGTCTGTGTCTTTTAATTGGCCCATTGAGTCCATTGACATTAATGGTTATGACTGATATGGACATATTCAGAGCTGGCATATTTCCCTGTTCTTGGTTCTTTTCTTCCTTGCTTTTCCCCTTTTCTATTTAGTTTGTTTGCCCCAATGAATTCATTCTCCTGGTTCTCTGGGTGTGGAATTTTCTGTGTTTTTTCCAGGATGTTCTTTAGGATGTTTTGGAGTTCAGGTTTCATATTTGTGAAGTTTTTTCAGGTGTTCTTTATCATGGAAGTATCTTATTTCCCCATCTATTCTGAAAGATAGTTTTGCAGGATACAACAGTTTAGGTTGGAGGTTGTTTTCCTGCAATGCTTGAAATACTTCCCTCCATGTTCTCCTTGCATTGAGTGTTTGTTTTGAAAAGTCTACTGTGATCCTAATGGGCTTCCCTTTGTAAGTGATTTTCTTCCTTTCTCTCACTGCTTTCAGTATTTCATTCTTTTGTTGTGCATCTGGAACCTTGATAATCATATGTCTAGGTGTAGATATTCCTATGTCATGGCATTTTGGATTCTGATGGCCTCATTTATCTGTATGACTATTTCTTTTCCTATGAAGTTTTCTGTTATCTCGGACAATAGCTTTTTTATGTCCTTTGCACTGTCTCCTACTTCCTCAGTGACTCCAATCTGTCTTACATTATTTTCTTTGAGTCATCTAGAAGCTGTTGAATTGATTTCTCATGGTCCCTTGCTCTTTTCCATAGATTATATTTTTCCTGCTCATTGGCTGCTATGCTGCCTTCTAGGTCTGAGATTCGGTTCTCTGCTTCATTCATCCTACTTTGCAAGCTTTCATTCTCCTTCATCATTCCCTGGAATTCTGCTTGAAGCTGTTTAAAAGGTTCCATTGCTTCTGCTATCTTGGATTCTATCATCTTGCTGATCTCTTCTTTAATGATGTCTTTCGCTGTGGACAGTATCCCTGTTTCGATCTCAGAGATGAGTTCTGATTTCCATTTTACTAGATCCACTTTAGTTACCATCTCCAAGAGTCCTGGTATTTGAGTTTCAGTTTGCCCTATTTCCCTTTTCTCTGAATTTCCCTGTGGTGGTGATCTTTGTGTCTGGTTTTTTGTGTATTTTCTCATTTCTACTCTTTCATTGTTATTAATGCTCTTCTTTGCCTGATGACAGGGCAATGTTTGTTGCAGGTCTCTTTCTATTATCTGGGGCCCTTTGGATGTGGCACTTTCCTGTGGGGTCCTTCTTGAATCTGTAATGACCCTTGAGAGTTCTCAGTTCTGACACATCATGGGAAGTATTTGAGCAGAACAATCACATCATGTTTGTGACCATAATACAATCAATGCCAATATGAGTATTAAACACAGTAAATAAGATAAAAAGTTTTGTCAAATTCTATTCTGGAGACTTTGCACTTATGAGTTACCTCTATGTCTATATGCCAGAATTTAGAATTAATCAGCAATGTGTATATAACATACAGATGGTAAATGTAGTCTCTGAACCCTTTAGGGATAAAAGGTCACTGGGGAATCAGGGAGGTAGGGAAACAGGAGGAGAATGAAATAGGTTTAGCAGATTTAGGAAGATCACCTATACCCTAGAACCTCATATATGCCAGTGGGTACTACAGGATAAAAGGGCATATGTACAACAGTACCAGCTATAAGCTGTAAGATCATTGGAGACTTTGCATAGCTTCTTATAATAGTACAGAAGAAGAAATAGGGCAGCCTAAGAATCTTTTACTTCTGTGTATTGCTTCTGAAAGGAAGATAGGAGAGGGTGTAGGGACAAGTGTTGAATAGAGCGATGTAGGAGTAGATGGCAAAATAGAAGCTAGATTCTCCCCCTTTTTTTTTCTTGCCCTGTCTCTCAGTGCGGCTCCGGGAGCACGCCTCCTGTGAAGGGATGCAGGAGATGGCTCCAGCTCCTCTAGGACCTGGTTCCTCACAACACAGCTCCAGGGTGAGGTTGGGGCTGGGCAGAGTCCCTCAAACCTCCGTGGTGCGGCTGGTGCCCAGGGTCCGTACCTGACTCCTCACTGCACAGCTCCAGGATACAGTGGGCTGGTGGGTGGCCTTAAGTCCGCTGGAAATGGATGGCCCCCAGCAGTTGAGTCCACCTAGCTCCCGGGATACAGTGGGCTGGTGGGCCTTCAGTCTGCCAGAAACGGAGCAAGTTTATGCACTATTAAGGGCAGAGAAATACAGTTTATACTTATTAATCTCAAAACTTAAAAACTTGCCTAATTTGTTTTTGAACTCTAATGGGTGTGTCAGTATATCTGTCAGGATTTTTTTAATTGCATTCTTTATTGGTACAATTTGCATACATCTCACAATCACATATAGCACTGGGGAATTTGTACCAATATATGACACAGTCAATTCTCATTTTTACCCATATCCCCACCCACATCTCCCCACCCCCTATATACATGCTCTTTTATTTTCTTTCAGGATCATATTTATTCCTTCCCCTCATTACAATCCAACACTAAATTTCCTTTGGAAATTTCCCATTCTAAAGAGACTCTCATACTACTAGAGCTCATTTGCATCTACTGGTGCTCATATCAATGAGAAGATCTGGCATTTGCCTATCAGGGCTCCACTAATTTCACTCATTAGCATGTCCTCCAGGTGCATCTATTTGCACATAAATGAATCAATCTTGTCATTCTTTACTGCAAAGTAATACTCCATTTTATAAAAAAAAAAACATCTTCTTATCCTGTCTCCAGTTGATGGGCATTTGGGTTGTTTCCATGATCGAGCTATCACAAACTAAGCTACTATGAACAAGGGTGTACATCTGTCTTTCCAATGTGATTTTCTAAATTCTTTTGTGTATATTCCTAGCAGGGGGATAGCAGGGTCAAATGGAACCCCTAGTCCTAGTTTTCTGAGAAATCTCCACACGGATCTCCACAATGATTACACAAGTCTGCAATCCCACCAACAGTGGAGAAGGGTTCATTTCTCACAGTAGCCTCACCAGCATTTATTGTTGGTTGATTTAGTAATAATGGCCATTCTTTGTGGAGTGAGATGAAATCTCAGTGTTGTTTTCATTTGCATTTCTCGAATGACCAGTGATGTTGAACATTTCTTTATATGTTTCTTAGCTGCTTTAACTTCTGCCTCTGAGAAGTGTCTGTTCATTTCAGATGCCCATTTTTGAACTGAGTCTTTAAACTTGGGGAGGCTGATCTGTTTGAGTTCTTTATATATTGTAGATAATAGCCCTTTGTCTTATAAACAGCTAGTAAAGATTTTTTCCCATGTTGTTGGTGGTCTTTTGGCAGTGTCAGTGAATTCTTTTGCTGTGCAAAAGCCTTTCAGTAGGATGAGATCGCATTTGTTGATTCTTTGTGCTAGTTCTTGTGCTACACAGGCTTTATTCATAAAGTCTCTGCCTAAGCCAATGTCTCTAAGTTATACCTAGCCTGTTTTCCAGCAGGCATATTGTTTCTGTTTTAATGTTTAAGTTTTATATCCATTGTGAGTTTAGTTTTGTGCATGGTGAAAGAGATAGGTCTAGCTTTAGCTTTTGGCAAGTTCAGACAATTAGAAAAAGAGGAGCAAAACAAACCCAAAGCACATACTAGAGAGCAAATTATAAGGATCAGAGCAGAAATTACTGCAATAGAGACAAAGAGAACAATACAAAAAATCAATGAATCAAAGAGTTGGTTCTTTGAAAGGATAAATAAGATTGACAGACCCTTAGCCAACCTTATCAAACAAATGAAGGAAAAGGCTCAAATCCATGCTATAAGGAATGAAAATGGGGAAATCAGCACAGACCCAGAAGAAGTCCAAAGGATCATAAACACGTACTTTGAAAATCTATACTCCAAGAAGATGGAAAATCTAGAAGAAATGGATAGATTCCTAGACACATATGAACTTCCAAAGCTGAACGAAGAGGATATAAATATGTTAAACAACCCGATATCAATCTGGGAAATTGAAAATGTAATAAAAAACCTACCAACAAAGAAAAGCCCTGGTCCTGATGACCTCACTGCTGAATTCTACAAAACTTTTATAGAAGAGTTAATACCAGTACTTCTCAATCTCTTTAATGAAATTGAAAGTGAAACAGTACTCCCAAAATCATTCCTTGAAGCAACCATCACCTCGATTCCAAAGGCAGGGAAAGATCCCACCAAAAAAGCTACAAGCCAATCTCTCTAATGAACATTGATGCAAAAATCCTCAGTAAGATACTGGCAAACAGAATATAGAGAGTTATCAAGAAAATCATCCATCCTGATCAAGTCAGATTTATCCCAGGGATGCAAGGCTGGTTCAACATGCATAAATCAATAAATGCAATAAACTATATTAACAGACTCAAGGAAAAAAAACATATGATTACCTCAATAGATGCAGAAAACACATTTGACAAAATCCAACACCCATTTATGATCAAAACCCTACAGAGAATTGGAATTGGTGGACTTTATCTCAATTTAATATAAGCTATTTATGAGAAATCAACAGCCAGCATCATACTTAATTGGCAAAAACTGAAACCTTTTACACTAAGGTCAGGAATGAGACATGGATGCTCGCTGTCTCCATTCTTGTTCAATATAGTGCTGGGAACATTAGCCATAGCAATCAGACAGGACAAAGATATAAAAGGAATAAAGATAGGAAAGGAAAAAGTTAAACTGTCATTATTTGCTGATGATATGATCCTCTATCTAGAGGATCCTAAAAATTCAACCAAAAGACTATTAGCCTTAATTACCAGATTTGGTAGTATTGCTGGATACAGGGTCAATGCTCAAAAATCAAAAGCCTTTGTCTACACAAACAACAGACTCACTGAAAGAGAAACTGGGGTCAATCCCTTTCACAGTAGCACCCAGAAAAATGAAATACCTAGGAATCAACCTAACAAAGGAAGTGAAAGACCTCTACTCTGAAAACTAGAGGACTGTGAAAACTGAGATAGAAAAGGAAACCAGAAAGTGGAAAGATATCCCTTGTTCCTGGGTAGGGAGGACCAACATCGCCAAAATGGCTATACTCCCACAACTACTATACAGATTCTATGCAATTCCTTTTGAAATTCCAATGGTATACTTCACAGAGCTAGATAAAATAATACAAAAATTCATCTGGACACACAAGAAACCTATAATAGCAAAAGGAATTCTAAGCAACCACGACATGGCAGGCAGTATTACAATCCCCAATTTAAAATTATACTATAAAGCCACTGTGATAAAAACTACATGATACTGGCAAAGTAACAGACCTGAGGACCATTGGAATATATTACAAAATGCAGAAACAACCCCAGATACACTAAGTCACCTTATCTTTGACAAAGGAGCCAAACATCCTCAATGGAGGAAAGACAGCCTCTTTAACAAATGGTGCTGGAAAAATTGGGCTTCAACTTGCCAAAAGCTGATGCTAGACCTATCTCTTTCAGGATTTTCTGTTTGCCAACTCCTGCTATATTAAAACAAAGTCTTACTTCTGGGTTTTCAACCCCAACTTCATTTTGCTTGCACATATCTCATGGCAACGACTTGTAGTACACTTCAGATAGAGCTGGAAAGAGTGGGTATCCTTGTCATCTGCATGATCTTTGAAGGGTTTTTGTCTTTTTGTTGTTGCTAGTTTTGTTGTTGTTATTGCTGGTGTGTGTGCGTGTGTGTGTGTGTGTGTGCATGTGTGATGTTGTTGTGGGTTTTTTTGTTTGTTTTTGTTTGAGATAGAGTCTCACTTTGTACTTCAGGCTGGCCCTGAACTCACTGTGCCCTATATAGCCCAGACAAGCCTGGAACTCATGGCATCCTCCTGCCTCTGCCTCCTCAGGTATTACAGGCCTGAGCCACCACTCCTGGCTAGAATGTTCAGTTTTTAAATAAGTTTAAGTGATTAAGTTTTATTCACAGTTTGTTGTTTTTTTCTACTGTGAATTGGCATAAAATATTTGCCAAAGGTGTTTTCTGTGTCATGAGTATTTTCCACTATGTTATTGCTTTGCTATATTTCAATATATTGGTTGACTCCTGATGGCATAATAATTTGTGTTTTTGGATAAATTAAATTTGGCCTCCCTTTATCCTACTGTATGAATTCATTCAACATGTTGCTGAGCTGCAATTGGCAATATTTTATTCAGGACCATTTGCAAAATATCCACACACAGTATCAATCTTCAGGGATTTTTCTTCTGGTATTTTTGTATGGTTTTCATGTGGATGAAATCATGACCACAGAACCTAAACCAGACATTTCTTACTGTTCTTTAAAAAAAGAAAAAAAAAATGCTATGTGAAATATTGGAATTTTTAAAAACATATAATTCATCAATAAAGCCACTTGGTCCTAGGATTTTCTATGTGAAAAGATTTTCTAAATTACTAATTATATATATATATATATATATATATATATATATATATATATATATATATATGTATAATTTTATTTTGAGACAGGATCTCACTTTGTAGTTCAGGCTAGCTCTGAGCTCACTATGTAGCCCAGGCAAGCCTTGAACTCAGCAATCCTCCTGCCTCTGCCTCCTGATTGCTGGAATTACAGGTGTGAGCCACCATACCCAGCTAGCAATTTATTCTTATTTCCTATTCCTTTGATAGAGATTTGGTTGTTTCTGTCCTGGGAACTCACCATCTTTTTCCATTTTTGCTAGTTAAATGCCATACACTTATGTATCATATTTCCTCAAAAAATTCTTCTTTTTCTGTCATTTTGATAGTTGTCTCCCTTTCCATTCTTGATCTTAGTAATTTGGATCTCTTCTCTTTTTCTTATCTTTCTAGAAAAAATTCAGCTTCATTTCTTTTTAAAAGGTCAGATTTATTTTGCTTGTTTTTTAATTTTTCTTGCCATGCTTTCCACTATAATTTTCAGTATATTCTTTTCTTGTTGTCCTGGTTATCACCATTGTCATTCTAATGGTCAGTAATCTATTTTATAAAAATTAACTGAATTAAAAGCATGCATTTTGCATATTTGTCTCTCACCCTTCCTTTGTATTCTTAACATTATAAACATTTTTATTGTATGAAAATGATCGTCCTAAAGTCAAATTTAATTGAAGCCTTTTCTACTTCTGAAATAATTATTTTGGGCACTTATTTTTGTCTAATATTTCCCTTCACTTTATAGCTTAAAATAACTGAAACTCTAAAAATTAGTCTGAATGGAAAACATTAAGTTTATTACATTTTGGGCAACAATTCAAGAACTCCTTTACATAATGCTACTTCATATAATAATGATTCATTCTTTAAAATAAAAATTGACATAAAAGTTATATGAAAAACATAATGGTCCACATAATTATTCATGAAGTCACAAACTGTGTAGCAAAATCTGTTTAGTTTCATTTTCATATAGTTCAAAGAGGTCCTTACCATCACTCAATTGTAGAAGATTTTCATAAAAACATGCACTGTTTTCCTTTGCAGAGGAAATATCTATGTGCAGATAAAGCCAACCAGAAGTTTTATTCTGTCCATTATCACAGCTTTCCTAGTTTTCTTCTCTGCTTCATACACAGTACCCTGCCTGTTATACTTCATCATTGTGCTATTTCTATTTTTGTAGAAGATTTAAGAGGAAAGGGAAAGTATTTTTATCTGGATCCTTATCTAAAAATGAAAAATTAGATTTGGATGTTACAGGACATTTCAAAAAA
>PVIC010059718.1:0-10043 GCA_004025085.1 Thryonomys swinderianus | reverse complement strand
TTTTTTTTTTTTTTTTTTTTTTTTTGCTTTTGAGACAGGGTCTCGCTTTGTAGTTCAGGCTGGTCCTGAGCTCACTATGGTGCCCAGGCAAGCCGCCACGAACTCAGCAATCCTCCTGTCTCCGCCTCCCAAGTGCTGGGATTACAAGCTTGAGCCACCATGTCCGGCATTGTGGTTTGTGGTGTTGATTGTTGGTGGGCGTGTCTCCACGCCCAGCATTCTATGTGGTTACCGGGGATCGAACTCAGGACCTTGCGCTTGCGAGGCAGGCGCCGGAACCACTGAGCTAACCCTCCGGCCCTTGATTTTTTAACAAATAGCTGAGTTGGATGTTATACAGAAACTGATTGGGAACTGGTTATGACTATAACCAGCACTCAGGAGGCTGAGGCAATTGCATCACTATGAATTTGAGGCTTGCCTAGGCTACACAGTAAGACCCTGTCTAAAATTAAAAAAAAAAAAAAAAAGAGGGCCGGAAATTTAGCTCAGTGGTTCCGGCGCCTGCCTTGCAAGCGCAGCTTCCTGAGTTCGATCCCAGTAACCACATACAATGCTGGGTGTGGTGACTCACGCCCACCAGCAATCAATACCACATACCACAGTGCCAGGCGTGGTGGCTCACACCTGTAATCCCAGCACTTGGGAGGCAGAGGCAGGAGGATTGCTGAGTCCGAGGCTTGCCTGGGCTACATAGTGAGCTCAGGACCAGCCTGAACTACAAAGCGAGACCCTGTCTCCCCCCACCCCCAAAAAAAGAAACTGCTTGAGATTGAGTTCCCAACCACATTATGAATAGTAGGACATCAGATCCAGATGACATAGGAAGAAAAGAGCTGGCAGTGATGACTCTCCAGAGCTGTAGCAACATGTTATCTATCATACAATTGTGGGGAGGAGCAGAATGGAGTGAGGAGAGGGAGCCATGGCTTCGGACCCAGTCTGAACAGGACATCTGGGAAAGGATGCTACTTTTTAAGTTTTATGCATGGACGGCCAGTTTGTGCCTGCTTGAGACTTCAGCCGACCATCAAGGGTGTCAGAAGAGGGAGGAAGCCCACATGTTGCAGGTCCTGAAAGGCCTCCCAACCCGCATCCTTTAACCCTCAGAGAAGTGGCCTCCGTCACTTAGTGGACGGGTGTCAGACACTCAGCCTCTCACACCCAGTCTGTTGTCCACCCTCAGAGGAAAGATCACCTTCTGTGGTCTGGGTTTCGTTTGCTACCCAGTTCCTTCAGCACTGCCTGCCACATAAATCCCTCAGGACTCTGAGGTGAGATCGCCATCGCTCACGCCGATCTAGCTGCTCTCCTTGCCCATGGATTCCGCCTCTGCAGAGTAGAAATGTCCGCAGTGAAACTGCTGGCACTGAACATGTACAGACTTCCTCCCTGCCATCCTTCCCTAATCCATCTACTCTGCGTTAGCCTTGCATGAGGTGTTATAGTCTAAAGATGACTTAAAGTGTACAGGAGGATGTACAAGGTTATAAGGAAGTACTACACCACTTTATAGAAGAGACTTGAGCATCTGCGAATTTTGGCATCTGCAGGAGCAGGAGGGGAGTCTCAGAGCCAATTTCCAAGGGACGTCAAGGGGTGACTGCATTTCATTTATATACTTGTGGTTTGTTGCTCATGCGCGCGCGCGCGCACACACACACACACACACACACACACACACACACACCCATTTGGTGCAGAGGGCACAAGCCGGGTGCCAGTTCGTTTTCTTTTGCCTAGAATAGCATGTGAAGCCTTGGCTATGTTTTGAACAAGTCAAGAGCCCATTGATTAAACACTTAGTGCTCTTGAGAGCATCTCCAATTTCAAGTCCCTAGATGATCATGGTTAGGCTTTGTGGGAGAGACTCCTCGGGTCTCGGAGTACTGTATTTTCTTGGATTAAAAAACCTGGTGACTTCATTTGGAAGAGCCTTTGCTCCCCGCGCTGAGATGCATCAAGTTAAGCAAGGCAGCAATCAGCGGCTTCCCTGGAGGTATCTTAACTGCCCGAAGTTAGGGAACTCAGCCTCTCTGACCAACTGTTTGTTCTCCACGCATTCGGAGGGACAGAAAAAGTCTTTCCACCAATTTAAAAACTTTTCCCCAGAACTCAGAGGATTAACACACAAACTCAGTGGACAGGGAGGTAGGTTTCCTGCTTCCCTCCAAATTGAAGGCAAGATTAATTACGGGATTCACCTGCTCCTGAAACAGGCTGGGTAATGGACCCTGGCTGTGCGCTCCCCGAAGCAGTGCTGGGGCCCCAGTTCTCAGCGCACTCGCTGGCTTTGATCAACTCATTCCCTCTCAGCAGGCCCAAACCGCAGCCCCAGGACGCAAGTGCTTAGTTTACAATCGTGTTAATTTTGCTTTTTGTTTGTCCTTAGCAGTTGGAGATTAATGAGTAAAAAGGGTGTTTAAATCTTCAACCACCTTCTTCTAATCGCTTGGCCACAGCATCACTGGCAGTTTTATTAACTTTGATTTTCTGAATCCATCAGGTGTACCGTTTCTTTGTCCAATATAGGTCAGCGGTGCGGGAAAAGACAGTGCTATCAGGAATTACTGCTGCTGCTCTGGATTTCCAGGAAAGGCTACTGTGAGGAGTGTTTGGTATCTTCGTAGGAATTTTCTATTTTGTGGCTGAATGAATGGCATCCTTAGCATTTTCAAAAAGACATTTCCGAAGCATTCTACAAAGGAGGTTGCTATGTTCTTCTTCACAGACAGGGAATTAGATCGGCCCATATCTGTTGGAACAGTAAAAGTTAATTCAGAATGTGAAGTAAATTACTATAATATTATTATTTGTGGTCCTGAGATTGAACCCAGAATCTTGGAGCTAAACTACATCCCCAACCCCTCCTGCTTTAGTTTTTATATGGAAACAGAGTCTGGCTAAATCATAAAATGCCTAAATTAGGCTCCAACCTGCTATCTGCCTGCCTTGGCCTCCCAGAGTGCTGAGATGATGCATATGAGGCATCACATCCGCCTTTTAAGCAAATTCTTGTGTGTGTGTGTGTGTGTGTGTGTCAGAGAGAGAGAGAGAGAGAGAGACAGACAGACAGACAGACAGACAGACAGACAGACAGACAGACAGACAGACAGACAAAATCTTGCTGTGTAGTCCAGAGTGGCCTTGAATTTGCAGTGAACCTCCTGTCTCAGACTCTGGAGGGCTGGGATTACAGGTGCCACCTGCTACTGCTGGCAGCATTGAAGTCAAGTGTTTAGAAGGCTGAGTTTATTGGAACTCCAACTCCTGAGCTGCCTTCGGAAATGAGGACAGTGAACTCCATTCTATTGGAGGTGTTTTCTAGCACGAGCTTCCTGGTTGTACACAAAGCAGTGAGGCCATGGTATTTCTGTCTCAGAGTTTTTAGGTCAAAGACATCATCCCCCTCGGGTCTCTCTCTTTTTTTTTTTTTTGTTTTTTGAGACAGGGTCTCGCTTTGTAGTTCAGGCTGGCCCTGAGCTCACTATGGTGCCCAGGCAAGCCGCGAACTCAGCAATCCTCCTTTCTCCGCCTCCTGAGTGCTGGGATTACAGGCGTGAGCCACCACGTCCAGCATTCCTTGGGTCTCTTTTGCTTTTCCTTTTCTGAGAGGGTTCTAAGTTTGTGTTGGTGTTAGTACACAGAGAAATGGTCTTCACTATGGAGTTTTTCTACATGCGTGTGACACACTTGATCACATTCTCCCCATCCCACTGCTCTCCCCAACCCTCCTTCCCCCTTTCTCATCCTTTTCCTCTTTCCTAATAGACTCTTTTCTACTTTCTTTTGGGAGGGGGGAAGATTTTGAGACAGAGTCTTGCCGTTCAGGCTGGCCTTGAACTTACTATGTAGTCCAGTTTGGTTTCAAACTCAGGGTGATCTTCTTGCCTCAGCCTCCTGAATGCTGGGATTACAGATGTACATCATCATGCCTGGCTCATTATTAATAATCAGAAAATGAAATTTTAACATACCATTATCATAGCATCAGAAATATCCCAAAACACATCATATTGACAAAATACATAACTTTATTTACAGTTGAGAAATCTGGAAGATCCCATCTTAATTAAATTATCAACATTATCAGTAAAATGATAAACTGACATTCTGCATCTCTTGATATGGTAAACCAAGAAAGATACAATACCACTTATATGTTTTTTGTTTTCCTCCTTTAAAATACGTAACCCAGATGTAATTGGGAGGAAATATCAGGTAAATTCAAATAAAAGATATTTTTTGAAAAACAGGCCTGTATATGTCAACACAAAGACCCAGGAACTAATATAAAGATGATTATAGAGATATGATATGGTATAATATGAAATACACATTTGGTTTTCCTGCTCTTTCTGTGTCATAGATCTCCTAAAATCCCTGGAATTTCCTAAACCATAGAAGTGTCTTTTGTTATTCACAATGGCTCCTCAGGTCACATTTGAGTTTATGTTAATGGGGTTGATTTAGGGTGGGGCCCCAAGCAGCCTCAGGATTGAGCCCAGTTTCTAAGAAGACCAAGCGATTAGAGGATTAGTGGTTGAAAATTTCAGCCCCACCCACCTGCCCCAAGGAAGGGGCAGGGGCACAAGATCAAGGCCAAAGAACCTTAAGAATAAGGGCTGGGGGGCTGGTTACCCGGGAGTCTGCTTCTAAAGTGGCCACCAAAGGCATATTACCGGGTCTGGGCTGTTCGCCTCCCTCTTTGGAGTTGGATTGCAGGTTTCTCTCATCTTCAACAAAGAACAGAACCAAATGAGCAAAAAGCAGTGACAGTTTGAGAAAGCAAAAGTGAAGATCAGGGGAGAAACTGGCTCTGCAGAGTGAGCTTGGGCAAATGAAGAGAAAAAGGACAAAACCAAAGATAAAAGTACATGCTGTGGGGCGGGAGATTTAGCTCAGTGGTTCCAGCACCTGCCTCTCAAACACAAGGTCCTGAGTTCAATCCTGGTAACTACATACAACAATGCTGGGTGTGGTGACTCATACCCACCAGCAATCAATACCATACCCCGCAGTGCTGGGCGTGGTGGCTCACACCTTTAATCCCAGCACTCAGGGGGCAGAGGCAGGAGGATTGCTGAGTTCAAGGTTTGCCTGGGCTACATAGTGAGTTCAGAGCCAGCCTGAACTACAAAGTGAGATCCTGACTCAAAAAAAAAAAAAAAAAAAAAAAGTACATGCTGTGTCTGGAAAACACAGCATGGGGTATCCCAAAGTCATTCCCTGCCCTAGGCTATCCTATTGAGAACCTGCTCCAGTCCACCTGCACGGCTCTGGAAGATGTTCTGAACATGTGTCTGGGATTTGTGATGAGCAGGTCATGTGTACCTTCTCAATCAGTTTTGCCACGCCTTCATCTCCTATCTCAGGCTCAGAGAGGCCAGAGAAGTTTAATCCCATCAATATGTTGTGCCATTCATCTCTTCATCTGGTGGGTACCTCTGTGTACTTTGAATATTCTTAGCTGGGCATAGTATCTGTAATCCCATCATTCCAGGACACTGGAGCAGGAGGATCTCAAGTTCTAGGCCAGCCTGGTCAGTTTAGTGACATAGTGAGACTGTGTCTCAAAATTAAAAAAAAAAAAGAAAAGGCTGGGGATGTAGTTTAGCATGAAGGGCCTAGGTTCACTTCCCAGTAATGTGAGAGGGGGAGATGGAGACAGAGAGACAGAGACAGAGACAGAAAGGAAGGAAGAATGAGTTCTTTAGAATTGTGAGTCATCCTATCAAATTAATGAAGCCAAGAAAGCAGTTTCAGGAATCTGGTTGTAGCTTGGGCCTTCATACTAAATTATCTCCAGTCCTTTTAATTTTTTCTTTTAGATTTTGAGATAGAGTCCTGCTAAGTCACTGAGTTGTACAGGCTGTCCTTCTGCCTCAGCTTTGAAGATTACAGTTGTGTAATACCATGCTTGGCTCATTAACCACTAATATGATTGTTTTAAAAACTGTGAATTAGTTTTTTCATAGATTACTATTTCTTGGCCCAGTTCTAGGTCACACAGTTGTCATATTTTTATTATCAATCTGTATACTGCTCTGTATATGTTATACCCCAATAAAAAGTATAAGACAATTTGATGGCTGTATCAGTTATGTGTCTCAATTTAGCACAGTGACTTATAGAATTTTTTAAGGCTTAGTCTAAGCACTAGCTCTTCTTTCATTTCTGTTATTACAACATATTTCATGATTTTATGGTTATTGTTTTATGAGTCTGTCTATTTAAACTAGAAAGCTATTAAAATAGAAAGGGACATAGTTAAAAAATTACTGTACTGTAAAATGCATTGTTTCTGTGTGAGGACCACTGATAAGTATGAGTGGCTTGTTCTTCCTGGACCCTAGTCTCCTAAAGAACAACCTGGCCAGGAATGGTGGCATGTGCCTGTAATCCCAGCGCTCAAGAGGTTAAGGCAGGAGGATTGCCATGGGTTTGAGGCAGGCCTGGGCTACATAGTGAGTTCAAGGCCAGCCTGAACTACAGAGAGAGACCCTGTCTAAAACAAAACAAAACAAAACAAAACAAACAAAAAATAAAGAACAACCTGAGAGACCTTCTGCAGAGGTGGGGAAGATTACCAATGAGTAAACCAAGAGATGTACTTTGGACCTAGTGGCTACATCAACACTGTGTCTTTGTCAGTTCTGTTTAGTTTAAGATATGGCCCCGAATCTACTCTTCCATGTTACAGTGCAATGCTAACACCCCAACGCACTATCTCTATTTCTAGTTGTATTCTTTGTCGTGTTATTAACTTCACTCTGGGACTAAGTGTAGTTCTTCCAGTTGCTTAGTGAGAAAACTTGGAGGATGAATGGATGCAATAATTACTGAAGCTGGATTTTTAGGCAGGAATTGACTTTTTATTGTTTTTACCTTCTCTCCCAACTCCTCATGATGTATACCTTTCCTGTGAGGATAATGCTGAGCTGTTGCAATGACTGTTGTTGAGATACTGTTTCATCTGAGTTAGTTCCAATTTAATTTCCATTTTATAAATTTATCTCAAAATGAATCGATGACCCAAAAAACAACCACTTTTAGGAAACAATCAGTTTGAGCACGGTCTTTGTACTCTCAGGTGGGCATCAGATAGAATTTTTTTTTTTTTGAGACAGGTCTCACTTTGTAGTTCAGGCTGGCTCTGAATTCACTATGTAGCCCAGGTGAGCCTGGAACTCAGCAATCCTCCTGTCTCTGCCTCCCCAGTGTTGGGATTACAGGCGTGAGCCACCACGCCTGACATTCAGAGAGAATTTTGAGTTTGAAAAATTAGAAGCAGTTAATTGTGCTCAAACCCTCTCCTGAGAAAAGTACTTTGCAGATTACAATTATTAGTAATGTTTTGTTAATGAAAAGGCAAGCACGGAAGAAATTAAGTGCTCTGTATAAAATCAGGCTCAGAATAAGACTCAGGGTTTTTCGTTCTTGTACCAAACCATCTAACTTCAGGCAACTTCTAGAATTCAGCCAAGAATAAAAGAATTTGTCAAAATAACCTAAATTAATGTTATGATGATTACCTATTCAATTTTCTTTGGAGTAATTATAGTATTGTTTTAAATTTTGGTTTATATGTATATTTGTTGTCAGCCCACAGCAGTGTAATTGATCATTGTGTGTCAGTTTTATGTGCTGTGACTTCACTGAGCTCCCTTCCTGAGTTTTTGGTAGATTCCTTGGGATTTCGTCCATGGATAACTCTGACATGTAAATTGGGGCAGTTTCACTTTTCACTTTCTGATCTGCGTGCTTTTCTTTCTTTTTTTTTTTTATGGCATTTTAGGGCTTTCATTTCTAAAGTGGTGAGGAGATATCCTGTCTCAGAGGGAAAACATTTAGTCTTCCATCAGGAAGGCAGACCCTAGATGTAGGTCTTAATGTGTGCTCTTTATCAAGGTGGGAAGAAGTCCTGTGATTTCTAGTCTGTGGAGTTACTTTGTCTTTGGTAGACACTTGCCTTTTTTTGTTTGTGGACCTGGTGACAGACACAGCAGTCAGAGAGAAAGCGCTTGTTCCTAATGTTGGGGTGGAGAATGAAAAGTCAGGCCCCAGAAGTGAGACAGGACACAGGCTTAGAATGGAGGAGGCGGGCAGGTAGATACTCAGTCCTCCCTGCGCAGAGGCCCCTGTGACTTTGGCCATAAAGGTTCTGTGTTTTCTTTGGTCACCAAAAGGGGACCAGGACGAGTGAGAGTCCTTCTCACTCCATGTCTCAGGGGACTGTTCTGACCCTCACATCTGATCTCAGGAGGTTGTAGCCGAGCAGTTCCAGGAGGACCTCTTTCTAATCTGGGTCAAGTCAGCCCATGCTGAGCCAGTGTCAGGAGACTGGTTTCCAGGAAGGAGAGGGCCAGGCCATCCAGCACTAGGGAGGGTGGCGTGAACTTCTTGTCTGGCAGAAGTTGTTGGAAGATGCGTGGGCCTTGCTGCACTCCGAGGACTGATTACACACGGCTGGCCGTGCTGAGTGCCGCTGTCCACCGCGAGGGCCTCGCAGAGGGTCTGAGAGTCTGGCTCATGGAGCGATCAGGGTCCTTTGAATCAGTCTTCAGACTTGAACAGGGCATGTTGAGTGAAAATGGAGGCATTTGTACTTAGCCCTGTTGTCTCACACCCTGGAGTTAGAGACAAAAATCCTGGTGGCTTGGTTGATGGCTGCTGCAGTCCAGGCAGGCGTCAGGCTCTGGGATGTGAAAGATCTGCTCCGCGTAGGAGAGTGTGGGGATGATCTTAAAGGCCTTGGACACTTTCCTCACTGTGGTACTAGATAATGCTTCCCAGAAGCCTTTGTATTCTGCAGCATTCAGGAGTCTACCGTGGCCCAGGGAAGCCCTCTCCCTCTGACAGGACTATCTCCACGTCCCTCTCTTCCCAGTCAGCTTTGCCGCAGTGATGTCAGCCAGGTTGTGCCTGGAACAAGGTTCCTGTTCGTGGACATTTCAATCCCACGCTTGGCCTCAGGTCCTTGACCGCTCTCCATGGTGGTTCCCTCTGTTGTTCAGGCTGCCTTCTCCCTGAGGCCCACGGAGATGAGGTCCTCATCTGAGCCCCTGGTGCTCCCAGCGCTTAGCCTGGGGTGCTCTTGGTAGCTTTTTGGCTGCTTTCTTATCCCTCCTGTTGCTGCAGGGCTTGTTGGTCTGTAAGGTCTCCTCTTCTTGGGTTTACAACCCTCACCCCCACCCTGATCCCGGCTCAAGACCTATCCCCAGCCAGGAGCCAGGGTGTCCTGGGCCAGAGGCCCAGGTTTTTGTTTTTGTTTTTACTCAAGGCCCCTCGAGCTATTTTGAATTTTCATTTTTCTTGGAATTGTTGCTGAGAGGGTTCACACTTGCGTGTGGACAGTGAAAAGCTCTGAATGCTTAGACTCAAGATTTTTTTCTGAAATAAAGTGATAGGAGCATCTCGACAGCAGGTATCATGTTGGAAAGGTAATACTTGAATCTACAAAGTAACTCAACTAGTTATTTCTTCATGAGGTTCCAGAAAGTGAAGTACTTTTTCTATGAGTTTCTGTTGCCCTGATATGAAGCCCAGCAATTTTGGCAATGTTTTCAGTGAAGTACATTTTTTAGGCTTCTTTTGGTCTGATGACTTAGAAAAATGTAAGAACTATTGTTCCTTCTCACTGGAGCATCTTTCATAACAAGTAAAACATAAGAATTTGAGGCCAGGGCTGGAGGGTTAGCTCAGTGGTTCCAGTGCCTGCCTCCCAAACGGAAGGTCCTGAGTTTGATCCCCGGTAACCACATACAATGCTGGGTGTGGAGACTCACGCCCACCAGCAATCAATACCACATACCACAATGCCAGGCGTAGTGGCTCATGCCTGTAGTCCCAGCACTCAGGAGGCAGAGGCAGGAGGATTGCTGAGTTCGAGGTTTGCCTGGGCTACACAGTGAGCTCAGAGCAAGCCTGAACTACAAAGCGAGACCTGTCTCAAAAAAAAAAAAGGGCCGGAGGGTTAACTCCGTGGTTCCAGCGCCTGCCTCGCAAGTGCAAGGACCTGAGTTCGATCCCTGGTAACCACA
>PVIC010059717.1:0-10036 GCA_004025085.1 Thryonomys swinderianus | reverse complement strand
GCGTGGAGACTCACGCCCACCAGCAATCAACACCGCATACCACAATGCCGGGCGTGGTGGCTCACGCCTGTAATCCCAGCACTCGGGAGGCAGAGGCAGGAGGATTGCTGAGTTCGCGGCGGCTTGCCTGGGCACCATAGTGAGCTCAGGGCCAGCCTGAACTACAAAGCGAGACCCTGTCTCCAAAAAGAAAAAAAAAGAAGAATGCTGAATTTTACCAGATGCCTTCCTCCTGTCATTCCGTTTCTCCCTTTGCCTTGCGGACACAGTCTGTTCCTCTCAGCCCGGACAGCAATGCGGGAAGCTCGCACAGGATTTTCTCATGATTTCCCCCACCCAGAAACAGACAAGGGCTGGGCAGGTGCAGACCTGCCCCTAGGTAACCCCGGATCTCCCGGGGGTCGCACTGACACCTGGGAAATCAGCCTCACTGCCAACCTGCTAGAAGTCAGATATACTCAGCTTGAGTTCTCTGAAATCAAAGAATGAAATATAAGGAACAGCAGACATTATGAGTGGGAAAAATTTATTGAGAGAAAGGGAGAGAGCGCCTGAGAGGTAGGAGGGACCCGAGAGTGGGTCATGGAGCAAAATCATGA
Organism: Thryonomys swinderianus; assembly: GCA_004025085.1. Taxonomy (NCBI): domain Eukaryota; kingdom Metazoa; phylum Chordata; class Mammalia; order Rodentia; family Thryonomyidae; genus Thryonomys; species Thryonomys swinderianus. Next base: position 9,437 of record PVIC010059717.1, on the reverse strand, counting down.
GATGGTACAACGTGGGTCAAGACTATGCTCAAGCAGTAAGATTACAAATATAGCCACTTAGGCAACACTGACTCAGTGAAAGCAGTCACGTGGGAGACTGACGTCCATCTAGATTTTTACTGTCTCAAAAAATATATATTTAAAAAACATCAGAAGCATTGAACTTTAAAGCACCATAGACATACTTTAAACTTAACTGATTTAAAATCTTATATAAAACTGGTTATTAAATTGTAATGGGCTTGTAACACAAGATGATGTGTACATACCAGACACATGTAAGAACTGACAGCGTGGGCAGCAGGGCACAGGAAACACAGCTGTGTCGGAGCAAGATCTTTCGTGTACTCTGGGTGGAAGAGGGGCTTCGGGTAATTCTTTTTTAAAAAGCAAGGAAGGAAGCTGCAGCGTGCGGGGTAATCGCTCCCCACGCCGGCCGAACGACAGGAACCGCGCCCCGAAAGGCCCACGAGCCGAGGGCGGGTGGTTGTGCCGGAGCGAGCCCCGCTCTGCCTTCCCGGCGGGCGGGAGGGTTGTCCCGCGGCCCCGGGTACTCGGCAGAGCCGGGCGACGGGCTCGTTTACCAAGGTCCCAGCGAGGGGCTGGGGATTCGGCTCCAGCGCTACCGCGCCGGCCTCGGACGCACAAGGGCCGAGTTCGACCCCCGAGACCGCAAAAAACAAAAAAAGGTCCCAGCGCCGCCTTTGCCCACTCAGTTGCGCGTCCGCGCCGGACTCCCGAGCCCCGCCCTCCCCGGGGCGGTGACCGCGGCCGCCGCCCACTCCGGCCCCTCCCGGGCGCTCCGCCGAGCAATCGGACGCGGCCAGTTGCAGGAGGAAGGTCGCCCGAGCCGCAGCGCCGGCCCCGCTGCTCGGCTCGCTGCACGGCTCCCGCTGCACGGCTCGGCCTCCGCGCGGGGGCCGGGGAGCCCGCTGCTCACACCGGACCCGCTCAGCAGCTCGCGGACAAGCGCTCGGCCCCGCGGAACGACTGCAGCCCGGGCAGCCCGTCCGCGCCGCCGCCCCGTCCGGCCGCCCCGTCCCGCGCCAGGGCCACCTCCCGAGGCCATGTGGCCCGCCGCGCTCCTCTCCCTGCTGCTGAGCTTCGCGCACCGCGCGCTGGCCCGTGAGTGGGCGGGGCCGGCGGGGAGCGGGGCGGGGCCGGCGGGGAGCGGGGCGGGGCCGGTGGGGGAGCGGGGCGGGGCCGGCGGGGCGGGGCGAGCCCGGTCCGGCACCAGCCCGCTGGGGGCTGCTGCGCAGTTTATAGGAAACCAGCAGGAAACCAGAAAATGGAGTCGTACGGTCACTGAAACAGAAGTTCTTCTTCCCTGTTTGCAGTACCACTTGAGCTGCAGCCCCAGTCCTGAACTAGCGCTTCTTAGCAGCTCTTCCTGTGCAAGCCCGACGGGTTTATGAGCAGGCCCGTGCGCGGGCGGCTCCTGTGCGCGGGATTCTCTTCCCAGGGTCAGTCACCGGGACCTGGCTGCCAGGCCCGCCCCGGGGGCGGAGCTTCTTTCAGCGTCTGCTACTGTCCCTGTTCTTCCCCCTCTCGCAGTCACACCCTGGACGTGGTGTTTATTTATGATAGTATAATAAAATCAGCCACCGTAATTACGTATCTGCTGTATGTAACTGAGGTTCCCGCAACGTTCTGATACCTCATACCTCTGTCTGTCTGTTGTTCCCTCAGTCTGTCCACCTGTGTGTACTCTACATAGATAGCGTCAGCTTGACTCAGTGCTTGGTTAGACATTACTCTGGGGGTGTTTACCTTTAAACTGATGGATTTTGTGTAAACCACGAGCCCTTCTTCAGGGATGGGCCTCCGGCAACCAGTTGGTGGTGAACAGAGGTCCCTGAGGAAGGGGCCGTGGTCTGCGGCCCGCGGCAGGGACGCCCCGCCTGCCGGCCCTCCCGAGGCAGTTTTCATCTGGCCCTGCAGTGGCAAGAGGCAGACCTTCCATCCTGCCAGTTCTTTTTCTGGAGCTAACACCACATAGTACAAAACGCAGAGTTGTCCGAAGAGCTCTTTTGTCCTCAGCCTGGGGTGGGCACATAGTAAGTGATGCCCAGGACCACGGGCACCTGTTGGCACAAGAGATTCAGCTTGCCTGGGTGAGCCCCAATCTCAGCAGAGGCTCGAAGGGGACCCGAGCGGAGGGCATGGGCAGAGTCTCAGATGAGGCCAAGGAGGAGCGAGGCTCTGGGAGGGCGGGCAGGTGAGGGCCCGTGCTGCACCCAGTGGGCGTGAGGTCGCCGCTGCCCGCCTGCCCTGCCTCGTCCGCCCGAACCGCTCCTGCATGTGGGTCGGCGGAGTCACGGGGCGTCACACGCCCGAAAGGCAGGGCTGGAGCGGGAGGGGTCGTCACAGAAAACGTGTGGCAGGGCTGGCAGAGCGCACGCGGAAGGGCGGGGAGGTTGCGCACCCGCGGAGGTGGGGAGGGCTGCTTCAGGGAGCTCAGCCCCGTGCACCGGAGGATATTTCAGGGTCTCCGCGGCCCCAGACCCGCCGCGCTCCAGCCTTGCTCAGGCTCAGGTGCCGACGCCTCCCCGGTGGTTCCCTGCGCTCTCCGCGCAGACTGTGTGGAACTGAATTCCCACGCGCGGTGGCTCGTCCCGCACCTGCGGTCTGTGACGCGTCTCCCGGGGCGCGCGCAGCACACATACACACGTGCGCGCTTGCCCACACGCTGGGAGCTGGGTGCCCTCGGCGAGCACCGGGGCTCACGGGACCCCTGGCTCTCGGCAGGGGCCCACTCTCTCCAGTATTTCTACGCTGCTGTCTCGGAGCCGGGCCAGGGAGTGCCCAGATTTTCTGCCTCTGGCTTCGTGGACGACCAACTCTTCATCCGCTATGACAGCGAGAGGATGCAGGCGGAGCCGTTCGTGCCCTGGCTGAAGGAAGAGCAGAGCTACTTTGACGACGAGACCAAGATCTTCACGAGCCGCATGAAGGTTTTCCAGCTCAGTCTGAGGAATGTGCAGAATTACTACAACGGCACCAGCGGCCCCGCAGGTGTGTTCCTGTGGACACGCAGGGGCCGGGGCAGGATCCCAGAGCGCTGGGACACGTCGTGGCTTGAGGGGCTGCCAGGCATCAGGGCCTGTGTGACCTTCGTGCCTTTCACGAAGCCAGGCCCGCTGGGCCGCAGATGGTTGCTCGCTGGGGTCCGTAGTTCCTGCACAGAGAGCCAGCCTCGCGTGGCCCAGTGTTACCCTCGGGCACTGGCTTGGGGGAGGCGCCACAGGCATCCTGGGGGCCGGAGGCCAGCCGTCCTCTGGGCCAGCTGGGAAGCAGAGAGCTCCCTGGAGGCTGAAGGAGGTGGACCCGGGGGGCGGCATGGGCAGGCGGAAGCAAGGACACGGAGGACGTGGTGGGCTGGGGTGGGAAGCAGCCGTGGGGCGGGCCGGGCAGAGCCCCCGAGCGAGGGGCAGGCCGGGCAGGGTCAGCGGGGCCGTGCGGAGGCCGCTTGCGCTGCACCAGCTGGTCCTCAGAGACGTCTCCACACTTCGGTGCAGGGCCGGAGCCACAGCTGCGTGGGCTTGGGGGGCAGGACGGTGTGGGCGTGAGGCACGGGCCCCAGAGAGGCGTGCGACTAACCCAAGCCAGTGTCAGCGATGTCTGAGTTTATATCGTGAGGGAAGTTAGCAGGAGAAGGCGGACTTGTTAGTACCGAGTTTGCGTTCTGTCCGGCGTGGTGGCAAGGCTCGCAGAGCCACGCCCAGCCCGCAGCCGCAGCCCCGCCACCGTACAGAACCCCAGCTCTGCAACTGGGCCTGAACGTAGAGGTTTTGGTTGTGAAAAACACCCATCGGCCGCTCGGCTGCCGGGGGGGACTTGCTCGCGTGCAGAGCGCCTGTTGCAGCTCTAGAAGGAAGTGCGGCCGAGCAGCCGATGCCTTGTGTGTGGACTGCGATCGTGGGCCCAGGCGAGGCCTGCGGGGTCGGCTCTGCCTTCCACACCCACAGAGCTGAGCTGAGTCGCTTGTGCAGGCGACTCGGGTCTCAGGCGCGCGTCTGCGCCCTCCTGTGTCCCGCAGTCCGGCACCGGCGCCTTCCCAGCCGGCCTCAGGGCAGGCAGCCCAGAGTGGGGCGCAGAGCCAGGGTGTGGGAGGCCTCGGGGGCAGGCGCCGGGCGGGCGGCCTGAGGGTCCCTGGCGTCCGACCTGCCCGCAGGCTCCCACACCCTCCAGCTCACCTACGGCTGCGAGCTGCGTGAGCACGGCGAGACCCGAGGCAACTGGCGGTACGGCTACGACGGCAGCGACTACCTCGCCCTGGACCTGGACCACCTGCAGTACGTGGCGGTCGCGGCCATCGCCCGCCACACCAAGCGGAAGTGGGAGAGTGACAGCGTCTCCGTGGAGAAGGACGAGGACTACCTGGAGAGAGAGTGCGTGCTGTGGCTGCAGAAGTACTTGGCTCTCGGAAGCAGGCACCTGTCCCGCACTGGTAAGGCCCCGCCGGCCCCGCCCTCGCCCTCGCCCCGTGGGGGCTCCCTCAGGGTCTGCGGTGCAGCGTTCTGGGCCCTGCTTGCCCACCGCGAGAGGCAGATTCGGGGTCTGCCGCGCTGACTCGGGCGCTGGGCCATCTTTTCCCTGCTCAAGTTCTCCCCAGAGGACTTTCAGGAGAGCCCGGATGCCCAGGCTGCGGGCTGCACACACCCCTGCCTGCGCCGGCGGGCAGCGGCGGGGACCCTCGCGCCTGTCCGTGGCAGTGCCCACCAGCTCGGTGCGGCGCCGAGTCCTGGAGCAGCGCTTGCTCTGCCGAACGCTGGGCCGAGTTCACAGCCCCCCTGAAACCCCCGCTCAGCCCAGTGCTGGGTCCTCTGCTCCTGCCCAGCCGACAGGCAGGCAGGCTCCCAAGCCTCGGGAGTTGTGGCATCTTGGGCATTGGAATAGGGGCTTCTGAGAAGCTCTTTGCATCGGGTGCCTTTGCTTTATTAATGACAGACCCCCCGGAGACCCGCGTGACCCGCCACCCCGCCCCCCACGGCGAGGTCACCCTGCGGTGCTGGGCCCTGGGCTTCTACCCCGCCGACATCTCCGTGACCTGGCAGCGGGACGGGCAGGACCTGACCCAGGACATGGAGCTGGTGGAGACCCGGCCTGGCGGGGATGGCACCTTCCAGACGTGGGCGGCCGTGCTGGTGCCCGCGGGAGCGGAGCAGAACTACACGTGCCGGGTGGAACACGCCGGGTTGCCCGAGCCCCGCAGCCTGCGATGGGGTGAGGGGAAGTGGGGGTGCGGGGCCTCCTGCCGGGAAGGGGCACGGCCTCACCAAGGCCGGAGGTCTGACCCGGGGCGGGGCCTTTCACCGTCCCTTCCTTTCTCAGATCTGGGTCCTCGGCCCACCTTGGCACCTGGAGAAGCGTCTGTCAACTTTCAAGTTCTGGGGACGGCTCTCGGGAGCTTTGTGTGTTTTATTTTTGGAGTCTTCATCACCTGGAAAGTAGCGCAGGTAGGGAAGGAACCGGGCATCCTCCTTCTAACCTGACAGGGCTCGTGCCAGGACGGAAGCTTCCGCTTCCACCTTCTCCCGGAGGAGGGCCCTGAGGGGCAGCAGAGCCGAGGCCGGGCCGGGCAGAGTGTGGGCTGAGTCGCAGGCGCCGTGGGGCCAGGCAGCGGGACGGGCAGGGCCTGACCCAGGACGGGGAGCTGGTGGCGACCAGGCCTGGCGGGGACAGGCACGGGGCTCAGAGGGCCGCGCGGGCGGGCCTCTCCTGCACAGCTGCCCGTGCACTCGGAGGACACGGAGCCTCTCCACAGCTCCCGCCGGCGCGTGCCCGTCGGTGTGTCGCTTCTCACCCCGCCAGGTTTCCTCTGCCTGAGGGACCAAGAGCAGGACCTGAGGCCCCCAAAGTCCATGGTGCCTGGAGAGTGGGCGGCTCCTCAGGGTCTCACTATGTAGTTCAGCTGTCCCTGAACTCACCATGTACCCAGGCTGGCTTTGAACCTGAGGTGATCCTCCTGCTTCAGCCTCCCAGATGCTGGGATTGCAAGTGTGCACCACCACACCTGGCTGGCTATTTATTTATTTAGAGACAGGGTCTGGCTTTGTAGTTCAGGCTGGCCCCGATCTCACTATGTAGCCCAGGCGAGCCTTGAACTCACAGCAGTCCTCCTGCCTCTGCCTCCCGAGTGCTGGGATGACAGGCGTGAGCCACCATGCCTAGCATTTGTGGCATGCAGTGCCACCAGGGACTGAACTCAGGACCTTGAAACCACTGAGCTAAATTCCTGGCCCTATATAAAATTTTATTTATTTTTGTTTGTGGTACCGGGGATCAAACTCAGGACTTTGTGGCTGCAAGACACCCGCGGTGCCAGTGATGTAAATCTCCAGCTCTCTTAGTGCAAATAAGCTGCTCTTCGGTCCCAGCTGGACTCACATGAAGTGCGTGCTCCGTCTGTGTGCAGCCAGTGTGTCTGTTTTTTGTGCATGGGAACGGCCGCCTGTGTGGTTGCGTGGACGAGCCTGGGCGTGTGTGTCCACCCGTCTGTCTGCTCCGTGCACCCCGGGCCGGCTTGGCGTCCGTCCAGGGTGCCGCAGGGCGAGCGGCTCACCGCCCTTTCCTTCCCAGCGTGGCCGCCGCAGGCGCGCGAGAAGCTCCAGCCTGTGACGTCTCCTGCCGGCCCCGAAACGCGGTGCCCACCTGTGCCCCTGCCCACCAGCCCGGCGCCCCGCGGCCTGGCTCCCCCGCCTGAGGCTGCGAGCGGGAAGCGGTGAAGGTCATCCCATGTTTCCTCTGGATGGAAGAGCGAGCGTTAGGTTCCTGTTGGGAAGGACGGACACGGGGAGAGGCCCGGCGACCCTGGGCCCGGCGCTCGTGACACGTTCAGCACCTCCAGGCGACCGCAGCACCTCGCGTGCGTCATTCTGGGCAGGAAGCGGCCCGCAGCCGACCCCGCCTGAGACTGAGGAAGGGTGGGCAGGAAACCTCGCTTTCTTGCTGGGTGCTGCCAGCTTTCAGCCACATTTACAGTGAAAACTTGGAGCAAACACAGAGCAGAACTATTTGAAAACTTGCATTTTGGCTAAAAGAGAAGCGCCAAGAAGTTGTGATTGCTAAAGAAATGTGCCCTGTTAAAACAAGCCAAGAACTGCACATCAGAACAGCAGAAAAGATGTTTCCCGGGCGTCTCGGGAACTGGCCAGACCCCACCTCCAACAGGCGCAGTGTCCAAAGGACTAAGGTGTCTGAGAGAGAAGAGAGAAAACATAACTGACAACATGGGGGAACATTTACCCTCTACAAGGGACTACTATCTAGAGTATGTAAAGAACTCAAAGAAGGGGTGGAGATTTAGCTCAGTGGTTCTGGCACTGGCGCAAGCACAAGGTTCTGGGTTTGATCCCAGTAACCACACCCCACAGTGCCGGGCGTGGCGGCTCCCGCCTGTCATCCCAGCGCTCGGGAGGCAGAGGCAGGAGGACTGCCGAGTTCCAGGCTTGCCTGGGCTCCATAGTGAGCTCAGGGCCAGCCTGAACTGCAAAGCGAGACCCTGTCTCAAAAAAACAAAACAAAACAAAACAAAAACTAAAAAGGGCTGAGGATATAGCTGAGTGTGAGGCCTTGTGTTCAATCCTCAGTACAGAAAAAAAGCATCATGAACTATTGGATTTATGGATTCTACTGGGCAGAGATACAGACCAGAGGTTTAGTTTCCTTTTGTTACTAAAAAATTATCACAGAGTTAGTGCTAAATACCACAGTTCTATTCTTTCTTAAATTCTGGAGTCAGAAGCTCACAACAACTCCAAGGATTGTGTTTCTCCTAAAGATACGCGGGGAAAATCCACCTCCTTTGGCAGCCGCAGTCCTGGGCTGAGACTCGGCCTCAGGGCCATGGCCGAGAGCCGCCGGACCCAACTCTCCTGCCTGTCCTCACCAGGACTACGATCGCGTCGTGTGGCGCGACCCACCTGGCCAACCCTTGCCGAACCCTGGTCACCGGGCAGAGCCGTTTCCCACAGAGCTGACTCCAGGGCTTGGGGGGTGGCGCCTCAGGAGCCGTCGCTGGGAAAACCAAACACAAAAGGTCAAGGTTGTACATTTGAGACGGTAACTATAAAAAAGAAAAAGCGCGGGAGGAAACAGGTCACTGAGCGTGGGGTGCAGGTGCAGAGGCTTTTGCTACAGGGCCGGGAGGGCCGTCTGAGGGGCTGGGTCCCCATGGAAGAGCCCCGCGCGGAGGACCCCAGGGTTGTCGACACCATTAGACACGCGACACCCGGAGCCGTGTACGGCGAGGGCTGCCACGCTCCTGGCTGCTCAGGTGCCCGCGGCACACTTCCGGGCTGGGCCGGAGGCGCCCCGGCCTCAAGAAAGGGGCACAGCTGAGTGGTGGGGTGCTGAGACCAAGGGCCCTGGTCAGCACGTCCCTGAGGGGAGGAGAGAACACGGCGGGAAGCCGGGCGCGGGGCTCACGCTTATCACCCCAGCACTCGGGAGGCTGAGGCAGGAGGAAGCCAGCCAGCCGGGGCCACACAGTGAATTCAAGACAGTCTGAATTACAGAGAAGCCTTGTCTGGAAAAATAAAACAAGCAAACAGGTAAGCAAAACTTTAAAACCCACATGAGGCTGTTTTGCGAGCAACTGTGGGCTGTGGGATATCTTCAGGCCACAGGCAAGAGCGGCAGACTGAGTGTTATCTTTAGGGGTGTTATCTCTGCCTGCCGCGCCAGCCTTGCTAGCCTGTTTGTGGAGAAGCTCAAGTGTGAAGGAGACACGAATGCCGTCCTTTCCCAGGACCCGGACTTCGGGGAGAGGCCGGCAGCGCCCCTCGGGTTCGCCTTTTCTCCAGGGACCCGGGAGTAAAGGCTGTGCAGAGCGGTGCTCGGGGCAGCCTCTCTTGCGCAAAGGGCACTGCCTGGGCTGTGCGGAAAGTGGAACCAGTTCCAGGGGGGTTGGGCTTTAGGGGAAGGGGGAGGGGCCGGCCGTGGGCGGGAGGGCGGGAGCTCTGAAGACGGCCTCAGCCTGAAGATCGCTGGGGACAGGAGAGGGGCGGGGTCAAGGAGAACCCCGAGTGTCAGACTAGCCGGGGAGACCGGAGGCGGGCCCAGCGGGCAGGGGATGTGCCAGCGCGCCAAGTCAGCCTTTGGAACTCCTGCCCCTTGACACGCCCGCGATGAGGAGAGAGCGAAACCAGAAAAGCAGCGCCGCTCACTAGAGCTTTTTTAAAAACTAGAACTGAGCTACACGAGGGAGGGAGAGGCCTCTACAGTCTCTGGGTGCGGAAGGAGACTGAAACCGAGGACGGGGAGGACCCCGGCGTGCAGGCTGACCCCATCAAAGTCCCCACACTGTGGAGCAAGGCAAGTGTAAAAGCTCACTGGTAAGATAGAAAATACCTTGTAAAGAGCCTGTGGCCTAGTGTTTTTTATTCCGGGGATTGAACTCTGGGCCTTGTGCTTCCAAGGCAGGCACGGTACCA
>PVIC010059716.1:0-10042 GCA_004025085.1 Thryonomys swinderianus | reverse complement strand
TTTGTTTTTTTTTTTTTTTTTTTTTTTTTTTTGAGACAGGGTCTCGCTTTGTAGTTCAGGCTGGCTCTGAGCTCACTATGTAGCCCAGGCAAGCCTTGAACACAGCAATCCTCCTGTTTCTGCCTCCCGAGTACTGGGATTACAGGCGTGAGCCACCACGTCCAGCACTGTGATATGTGGTATTGATTGTTGGTCGGCGTGAGTCTCCATGCCCAACAGTGTATGTGGGTACTGGGGATCGAACTCAGGACCTTGTGCTTGTGAGGCAGGTGCCGGAACCACTGAGCTAACTCTCTGGCTCAAGTTTGTGTCTTTTAATTGACCTATTGAGACCATTGATATTAATGGTTATGACTGTTATGGACATATTCAGAGCTGCTGTTTCCCTGTTCTTGGTTCTTTTCTTCTTTGCTTTTCCCCTTTTCTATTTAGTTTGTTTACCCCCAATGAATTCACTCTCCTGGGTCTTGTGGGTATGAAATTTTCTGTGTTTTATTCCAAGATTTTCTTTAGAATGTTTTGGAGTACATATTTCATATTTGTGAATGTTTTCAGGTGTTCTTATCATGGAAGTATCTTATTTCCCTCTCTATTCTGAAAGATATTTTTCTAGGAAACAACAGTCTATGTTGGAAGTTGTTTTCCTGCAATCTTTGAAATACTTCCCTCTGTGCTCTCCTTGCATTGAGTGTTTTTGTTGAAAAGTCTGCTGTGATCCTAATGGGCTTCTCTTTGTAAGTTATTTTCTTCCTTTCTCTCACTGATTTCAGCATTTCATTCTTTAGTTGTGCATCTGGATCCTTGATATTTATATGTCTATGTGTAGATATTTTTGTCATGGTGTTTTGGAGACTAATAGGCCTCATTTACCTGTATGTCTATTTCTTTTCCTGTGAAGTTTTCTGTTGTTATCTCTGACAATAGCTTTTTTATGTCTTTTACACTGTCTCCTGCTTCCTCAGTGACTCCAATCAGTATTATATTATTTTTCTTTGAGTCATCTATAAGCTGTTGAATTGATTTCTTATGGTCCCTTGCTCTTTTCCATAGATTATATCTTCCCTGCTTGTTGGCTGCTATGGTGTCCTCTAGGTCTGAGATTCAGTTCTCTGCTTCATTCATCCTACTTTGCAAGCTTCCATTGTCCATCATTCCCTGGAGCTCTGCTTGAAGCTTTTTAAAAGGTTCCATTGCTTCTGCTATCTTGGAATCTATCATCTCACTGATCTCATCTTTAATGATGTTCTTCACTGTGGACAGTATCCCTGTTTTATCTCTGAGATGATGTCTAATTTCCATTATACTAGATCCACTTTAGTTACCCTCTCCAAAGTCCTGGTGTTTGAGTTTCAGTTTGCCCTATTTCCCTTTTTCTGAATTTCCCTGTGGTGGTGATCTTTGTGTCTGGTTTTTAGTGTATTTTCTCATTTCTACTCTTTCATTGTTACTAATGCTCTTCTCTGCCTGATGACAGGGAAATGTTTGTTGCAGGTCTCTTTCTATTATCTGGGGCCCTTTGGGTGTGGCACCTTCCTGAAGTTTCCTCCTTGAATCTGTAATGACCCTTGAGTGTTCTCAGTTCTGACACATCATGGAGGCATTTGAGCAGAACAATCACATCATGTTTGTTACCATAATACAATAAATGCCAATGTCAGTATTAAACACAGTAAATAATATAAAAAGTTTTATTAGGGCTGGAGGGTTAGCTCAGTGGTTCCGGCGCCTGCTTTGCAAGCACAAGGACCTGAGTTCGATCCCCGGTTACCACATATAATGCTGGGCGTGGTGGCTCACGCCTGTAATCCCAGCACTCGGGAGGCAGAGACAGGAGGATTGCTGAGTTCGCGGCGGCTTGCCTGGGCACCATAGTGAGCTCAGGGCCAGCTTGAACTACAAAGCGAGACCCTGTCTCAAAAAAAAAAAAAGTTTTATTAAATTTTATTCTGAAGACTTTCAGCTTATGAGTTACCTCTATGTCCATATGCCAGAATTTAGAATTAATCACCAATGTGTATACAACATGTAGATCATAAATGTACCCACCGTACCCTTTGGGGATAAGAGGTCAGTGGGGAATCAGAGAGGTAAGGGGACAGAAGGAGAGTGAAATAGGGTTAGCAGCTTTATGAAGATCACCTATACTCTAGAACCTCATATATTCCAGTGAGTAATAGGGGATAAAAGTGTGTATATCAAACAGTACCAACTGTATGCTGTAAGACTGTTGGAGACTTTGCACACCTTCTTATAATAGTATAGGAGAAGAAATGGGGCAGCCTAAATTGTGTTTTACTTCTGGGTATTGCTTCTGACAGGAAGATAGGAGAAGATGTGGGGAAAAGAAATGAATAGAGGGATCTAGGAGTAGATGGCAAAATAGAAGCTAGATTCCCTTTTTCTACCTTGCCTGGTCTCTCGGTGTGCCTCCAGCTTGGAGGGATGCAGGAAATGGCTCCAGCTCCTCTCAGACCTGGGTCCTCACGTTGTAGCTCCAAGTTGAGTTTGGGGCTGGCCAGAGGCCCTCTATCGTCCCTGGTGGTGATGGCGCCCAGGATCTGTACCTGACTCCTCACTGTACAGCTTTGGGTGGAGCGGGCCAGTGGGCAGACCTCAGTCTGTCACCACTGAGAGCAGTCTTTTTTAGTTTTTTTGAGACAGGTTCTCGCTTTGTAGTTGACGCTGGCTCTGAGCTCACTATGTAGCCCAGGCAAGCCTTGAACTCAGCAATCCTCCTGTCTCTGCCTCCTGAGTGCTGGAATTACAGGCATGAGCCACCATGCTTGGCACTGTGGTATGTGGTATTGATTGCTGGTGGGCATGAGTCTCAATGCCCAGCATTGTATGTGGTTACCGGGGATCGAACTCAAGACCGTGCACATGTGAGGCAGGTGCCGGAACCACTGAGCTAACCTTCTGGCCCGAGAGCAGTCTTTTTTAACCAGTCTTCTGTTGATGGGCATTTCAGTTGTCTCCAAGATTTAGCTATCACAACCTGAGCTGCTATAAACAGGTGGGTATATGCCACTATGATAGGATTCTTTTCAATCTTTTATGTATATCCCTAACATGGGAATAGTCATGTTAAATGGGACAGCTAATCCTAGTTTTTTGAGGATTCTCCACACTGATTTGCACAGTGGTTGCACCAGTCTAAATTCCCACCAACAGTGAAGAAGGGTTCCTTTCTCCCTGTAGCCCACCAGCATTTGTAGTTGGTTAATTTCACAACAGCAGCACCCTTCTTTGTAAAGAGATGAAACCTTAGTGCTGTTTTCATCTGCACCTCTCAAATGACCAGTGATCTTGAGCATTTCTCCGTATGCTTCTTGTTTGCTTGTCTTCTTCCTCTGAAAAGCATCTGTTCATTTCAGATGTTCATTTTCAAATTGGGTCTTTAGATTTCAGTGGGCTGATCTATTTAAGATCTTTATATATTCTAGATAGTAGCACTTCATATGAGAGACTGCTGGTGAAAATTTTCTCCCATGTTGTTGGCTGTCTTTTCTAGGGATTTTGCTTCTAAAGTCTTTCCCTAAGCCAATATATCCAAGAGTTCTACTTAACTTGTTTTCCAGCAGGTTTAGTGTTTCTGTTTTAATGTGTAGGTCTCTAATCCACTTTGATTTTATTTTAGTACGTGGTGAAAGAGGTAAGTCTAGCATTAGTCTTTGGCAGGTTAAAGCCTAGTTTATCCAGCACCTTTTGTTAAAGAGGCTGTCTTTCCTCCATTGAGGACATTTGGTTCCTTTAAGACACTCATTTCTTTAAAGGAAAAGATGAACCATAATACTACAAGGCTTAACCTTAGATTTCAGCAAAATTGAAGATTTCAATCTATACATTATGGCATTTCTCAGTTGACACATTTTATCTTTTTGAGCAAAATCACATACTGTGGAAAGAAAAAGGATACACAATATGTGTGTAATTGGGGAAACAGTCAGGAAATTGAGGACATTCAAAGAATGATGATGGGTTGTAATTGTGTAGTCAATCATTTGCCTATCAGACATGAAACTGTGGGTTCAATGTCAAGGTTTAAAAAGTTAAAACAAGAAGTATTTTATAATTTATAAAATACTTTTTTTTGAGGTAGGGTCTTGCTTCATAGGTCAGGCTGGCCTTGAGCTTACTATGTAGCCCAGGCAAGCCTCAAATGCACAGCAATCCTCCTACTTCTGCCTCCCAAGTGCTGAGACTACATACGTGAGCCACCACGCCCAGCACTGTGGTATGTGGTACTGATTGCTGGTGGGTGTGAGTCAACATACCCAGTATTGATGTATGTGGTTGCCGGGATTGAAGCAGGGACCTTATGTTTGCTAAGTAGGTGCCAGAATGACTGAGATAAATCTCCATGTCTATAAATACTTTTTAAATAAGAAAGACAGTAATAAACTTTCTGATAGTCTAAAAATTTGATGACTATTCACTGAGTGGCTAATAACTGCAATGAAAGCTAGGCACCCACACTTTGATTAAAATTTATTTCAATATCTTAGTGCACTGGCTTTTAAAAATTATTATTTTGCCCTTCCTGAGAAAAAGAATAAGTTATTAGCTTTTAGATTCTCTTGTAATTTTGTCATGTCCTAAAAGAACCTGGAGAATAAAACTCATATAACAAAGCAAATCAAAAAGAAATTATAAACTTTAGCTAGAAGCAAGAGAAATAACATGAAGACTTTGCTGCTTCATTACTTTTTTTGTGAGACAAGGTCTTGCTTTGTAGTTCAAGCTGGTCCTGAAGCTCATTATGTAGCCCAGGCAAACTTCAAACACAGCAATCCTCCTGCCTCTGACTCCTAAGTGCGGGATTAAAGGCATGAGCCATCATCCCCAGCTCGATTACTATTTTTAAAAACTCAATTATTGTTTAAAAATTTAAGACTTCCACCACCTGCAAGCAGCCTGCCTGCCAACAGACCCAGGACAGCTGACCCAGGGACCTCCATCCAACCCAGGCGGGTCTAGTTAAAACCCCCAAGAGGTCGTACAGTGACTTCCACCACCTGCAAGCAACCAGCCCGCCTCTGGACTCTGGTTAGACGCCCTTTGTGAGCTCCACTAACCCTGAGTGAGTCTGGGTAAGCCCAGGGAAGCTGCACAGTGACTTCCACTGCCTGCAAGCAGCCCATTTGCCACCAAACCCAGGACAGCTGACCCAGGGACCTCCATCCACCCTCCCAGGGTCTGGGAAATTATCACAGAGGATGCACAGTGACTCCCTCCACCTACAAGCAGCCTGCCTGCCACCAAACCCAGGCCAGCTGCCCTGTGGGCCATCCATCAACCCCAAGTGATTCTAAACTACCCACTATTGGACTCAGGTCAGAAGCCTCATGGGAGCTCCATTCCTGTTTGCATGAGTCTGGGTAAGTGTCCCCTTAGGTTGTGCAGTGATTTACAGTGTCCACCAACACAACAGATATGAAAAAAATCAAGAACCTAGGTACAAAGATCAGTACCACAGGGGAATTCGGGGGAAAAGGGAAATGGAGCAAAATGAAGCTCAATCTCCAGGACTCTCTGAACTGGTAATAAAAGCAGATGTACTAATATGGAAATTAGAACTGATCTCTGAGATGAAAACAGAGATGCTGTCCACAGTGAAGGGCTTCATTAAAGAAAAGATCAGGCACAACATACAAGCTCAGATAACAAAAGCAATGGAACATTATAAAGAGCTTCAAGCAGAGGTCCAGGTGATCAAAAATGGAATGAGAGTTTGCAAAATAGGATGAATGAATCAGAAAACTGAATTTCAGACCTAGAAGAAAGGATCACAGCCAATTAACAGTAAAGGAATAACTTATGGAAAATGACAAGGGACCATGGGAAATCAATTCAACAGCTCCTAGATGACTCAAAGAAGAACAACATAAGACTGACTGGAGTCAGTGAAGAAGCAGGAGACAGTGCAAACGACACAAAAAAAACTCTTTACAGGTACAATGGCAGAAAACTTCACAGGAAAAGAATTGGACATAGAGATAAATGAGGCATACAGGACTCCAGAGACCCATAATATAAAAAATGTACACCCAGGCATATAATTATCAAGATCAGGATATCCAACAAAAGAACAAAATACTGAAAGCAGCTAGGGAAAAGAAAAAAACCACATACAAAGGGAAGCCCATCAGGATCACAGCAGACTTTTCAATACAAATGCTCAATGTAAGGAGAGCCTCGAGGGAAGTGTTTCAAGCATTGCAGGAAAACAACTTACAATCTAGATTGATGTATCCTGCAAAACTATCTTTCAAAATCAATGGAGAAATAAGGTACTTTCGTGAGCCCTGAAGAAGTTCTCAATTACAAAACTGGCACTCTAAAACATTCTAAAGAATATCTTGGAGAAAAAACAATGAAGGTCACAAACTCATGAGACCTAGCAGAGTGAATTTAGTTAGCAAGACATGAAACTGAGTGGAAAGGGGAAAAGCAAAGAAAAAAAAGCCAAGAATAGGATAACACCATGACAGGTATAAATCAGGCCATATCAGTCATAATCATTAATGTTAATGGCCTGAATGGACCAATTAAAAGATACAGACTGACAGAATGGATTAAAAAACAAGATTCTACAATATGCTGCACACAAGAAATGCACCTAATTCAGAAAGAAAGCTACAGACTGAAAGTAAAAGGATGGAATACAATTCTCCATGCAACAGGAAACTGTAAAAAAGCAGGAGTGGCTATCCTATTTGCAGACAAAATAGATTTCAAGCCAAAATTGATTGAGAGAGAGACAAAGGACACTAAGTCCTTTAACAGAGAACAATCCAAAAGAAAGTTGACATTCATAAATATTTAAGCACCAAATTTCAATGCACCCAACTATACAAAACAAAAATTAACAGATATGAAAACTCTGATAAGCACTAATACAACAGTAGCTGGCACCTTCAATACCCCATTGTCACAACTAGACAGATCAACTGGGCAAAAAAAAAATCAATAATTAAATAATATATGCCTACAGAGTATTTCATCCGAAAAAATCGGAATAAACATTCTTCTCAGCTGCCTATGGGTCATTCTCCAAAATAGACCACATACTAGTTCATAGATCATCTTTAATAAAGTGCAAAGGAACTGAAGTTATCTCCTGTATACTGTCAGACTATAATGCCTTGAAAATGGAGCTGAATAGCAAAAAAGATCCCAAGATGGCCACAAATACATGGAAATTGAATAATAATCTGCTGAACAGACGATGTATCACAGAAGAAATCAGGAAAGAAACTGAACATTTTTTACAATTAAACAATAATCCCAGTAAAACTTACAGAAATTTATGGGATATAATGAAAGTAGTTCTACAAGGGAAATTAATAGCACTAAATGCCTACACCAGGAAAATAGAGCAAGCTCAAATAAACCACCTAAGGTTAAACCTTAAGCTACTAGAAAAACAGGAGAAAAACAAACCCAAAGCTTGTACTAGTGAGGAAATCATAAGGATCAAAGCAGAAATTAATTCAGTAGAGACTAAGAGAAGCATGCAAAAAAATATAAATAAATACAAGAGTTGGTTCCTCAAAAACATTAACAAAAGTGACAGACCCCTAGCCAACCTTATCAAATAAAGGAAGGAAAGGGCTCAAATCCATGCTATTAGGAATGAAAAAGGGGAAATCACCACTGATCCAATGGAAGTCCAGAGCATAATATACATGTACTTTGAAAAATTCTATTCCAATAAGATGGAAAATGTAGAAGAAATGCAAAGATTCCTAGACACATGTGATTTCTTTACATGTCAACCTAATAAAAGCTATTTAAAGAAATCAATAGCCAGCATCATCTTAAATGGTCAAAAACTGAAATTGCTCACACTAAGATCAGGAACAAGACTAAGATGACCACTGTCACCACTCCTGTTGAATATAGTGCTAGAAACATTAGCCATTGCAATTAGAAAATTTAAAGAAAAAAAGGAATAAAGATAGGAAAAGAAGTTAAACTGTCATTATTTGCTGATGACATAATACTCTATTGAGAAATCAACCAACAATAAATTCTGGCGAGGCTGTGGGGAGAAAGGAACGCTTCTCCACTCTTGTTGGGATTTTAGACTTGTGCAACCGTTGTGGAGATCAGTGTGGAGAGTCCTCAGAAAACTAGGATTAGAGGTCCTATTTGACCCTGCTATTCCCCTGCTAGCAATATACATGAATGAATTAAAAGAATCATATCATAAAGACATATGTGCACACATGTTCATAGCAGCTCGGTTTGTGATAGCCCAATCTCAGAAACAACTGAGATGCCCATCAACTGGATACTGGATAAAGATGTATTTTTTTAATAATTGAATTCTTTATTGGTACAATTTATATACATCTCAAAATCACATATAACATTGGGGAATTTGTACCAGTATATGACACAAGTTAATTCTCATTTTTACCCATATCCCTACCCACCCACACCTCCTCCCCCCTTTATACATGCTCTTTTATTTTCTTTCTGTATCAAATTTATTCCTTCCCCTCATCACATTCCCACACCGTTTCCTATAGAAATATTCCATTCTATAAAAGCTGTCTTACTTTCTAGAAACAACCCAAATGTCCTTCAACTGGAGAATGGATAAAGAAGATGTGTTTTTTTAATAAAATGGAGTATTACTCTGCAATAAAGAATGACAAGATCAATCCATTCAGGTGCAAATGGAGACACCTGGATGATATACTAATAAGTGAAATCAATAGATCACAGATAGACAATTTCCGGATCTTCTCTTTGGCATAAACACCTGTAGATGCAAATGAGTTTTTTTGCTTTTTGAGACAGGGTCTCACTTTTGTAGTTCAGGCTGGCCCTGAGCTCACTATGGTACCCTGGCAAGCCACCGTGAACTCAGCAATCCTCCTATCTCTGCCTCCTGAGTGCTGGGATTAAAGGCGTGAGCAACCACTTCTGGCAATGGAGACCAACCCTGCGGCTGCGGGCCGCGCTGACCCTTTCCAGCAGAATGAGGCAGCGGCGCACACTGACCCTGCGGCTGCGGGCCATGCCGACCATTTCCTGCGGACTGAAGGCCACCCACCAGCCCACTGTATCCCGGACCTGTATAGTGAGGATTCAGGTACGGACCCTGGGCATCAGCCACACTATGGAGGGGTGAGGGCTGCTGTGCAGCCCAAACCCCACCCCAGAGCTGCATTGTGAGGACCCAGGCCCTAGAGAAGCTGGAGCCATCTCCTGCATCCCTCCACAGGAGGCGTGCTAATGGAGCTGCACTGAGACACCAGGCAAGATAAAAAATAAAAAAAGCGGGGGAATCTAGCTTCTATTTTGCCATCTATTCCTAGATACCTCTATTAACCTCTTGCCGCCACACCCTCTCCTATCTTCCTGTCACAAGCAATACACAGAAGTAAAAGATTATTAGGCTGCCCTATTTCTTCTTCTATGCTAATATAAGAAGTTGTGCAAAGCCTCCAGCTGTCTCACAGCATACAGTTGGTACTGTTGTACATATGCCCTTTTATGCTGTAGTGCCCACTGCCATGTATGAGGTTCTAGGGTATAGGTTATCTTCCTAAATCTGCTAACCCTATTTCATTCGCCTCCTGTCTCCCTACCTCCCTGATTCCACAGTGACCTCTTATCCCCAAAGGGTTTGAGGGCTACATTTATGATCTGTATGTTGTATACACATTGCTGAGTAATTCTAAATTTTGGCATGGGGACATAGAGGTAACTCATAAGCTCAAAGTCTCCAGAATAGAATTTAACAAAGCTTTTTATATTAGTTACTGTGTTTAATACTGATATTGGCATTTATTGTATTATGTTAAAAACATGATATGATTGTTCTGCTCAAATACCTCCCATGATGTGTCAGAAGCGAAAACTCTCAAGGGCCATTAAAGATTCAAGGAGGATCACCCAGGAAAGTGCTGCATCCAAAGGGACCCAGATAATAGAAAGAAACCTGCAACAAACATTGCCCTGTCATCAGACAAAGAAGACCATTAATAACAACGAAAGAGTAGAAATGAGAAAATACACAAAAAAC
>PVIC010059715.1:0-10043 GCA_004025085.1 Thryonomys swinderianus | reverse complement strand
GCTGTATCATTTTTTGTAAATATATTTTCTCTGACGTTTTCCTGATGAGCACTGTTACATGTCTTACTGCTTTTCATTTATGCTTAAGCATCTGTTATGTATGTATTTTATTTCTATTATGTTACTGAGTTATAGGTTCCATCCATCCATCCATCCATCCATCCATCCATCCATCCATCCATCCATCCATCCATCCATCTCCTGGATATGAGCTCTTTGTCAAGTATATTATTTGTGAAACCTTTTCCCAGACTCTAGCTTGCTTATTCTATTTTGCTCTTCTTATGTACATCAGATTTCTCTCTTATACTTTCTCTGGCCTATGAAATATTTGAGAACTCTAAGATCATAAAGGCATTTTCCTTTGGTGTCTTCAGAAGCTTATCTTTATGTGACTATAGTAAGTACCCTGCCTTTTCCCTTTTTATAGTGGATATAGCAGTTAGTCAGATCATTTTTATAGGAATGAGTTGATGGGAAACAGTATGCTTCAAAATTGAGCACAGCTTTGAGGTTGACAGAATTAACTCGGTGCTGTTGTGATGCTGGACAAGTCACTGATTTTTCCGTGTGGTCACTTTTCTCGTTTGTGTCTCACAGGTTCACCATGAGAATTAAATGAAGTATACAATCAGCACAGGGCATATGACAGTTGTGTAGTTGAGCCTCAGCAAATGGTATTTGCTGTACCTATAGTAATTGTCATTCATAATATCAGAGGCAAGTACAGAATCACTGTTTTTTCTCCTCCTACCATCCTTTAGATGGTACCATTGAACAGAAATGATCCAACGAGGGAGAGAGAGAGAGGCTGTACTTACGGGCATATGCAGATCGAAAATCTCATATTTGTACTTCTGATTAAAAATAAGTATCATCATAATGTAATACTGCCAATGATAAAATAATGATGATCAAAGGACCCTAGCACATATATGACAAATATGATGGTACAGTTCCCAGAACAATTTTATCTAAAACTGAAATTATAAGAATGCTTTTCCAGAACCATAATGCTTTTCCAAAACTGCGGTTTATTAGTTAAATGTGGGTAAATACAGATGTTTAAAACATTTTTAATTGAAAGATCAATGGTGATGAGGGCAGGGACATTAAGATGAGGCAAATATGGAGCTTGAATATGTGGCCTCATCACTTGAGTCTTCTAACATTTATAAAATGGGATTTAAATAAGAAAAAGTGATGTTTTGAATATCACTTAGAATATGAATCCCTCCTTGCACACAGTATGGACTCAAGAATGGTACTTATTTGTTAGCCTCATACTTTTAATGACATAGTGTTATTTCTTTATACAGTAGCCAAGTAAAGTGAAATACTGAGCTGCAAGTGATTTATATCCTAATAGAGATTAAGGATAACTTTTAAATGGATTTCTCATCTGTGTGTGAAATCTATATTCACAGAGTATATCTCTGATATGGGAGGTCATTTGGCACTGATTCAATGTATTTCTGAATCATACAGGAAAATCCTTGGCTATTCTTCATGGAAAAGCATATTTGAAGGATACTATATAATGGAGAAAAAATGTGCAGTTTGCTCTATACATTTAGTGTTTTTATTGTTGTGGAGAGAGGAGTAAAATGATAGTGGATGTGAATTGTTTCCTGCTTTTGTGTTGCATACAAGGAGTAAGCACATAATACTGTCACCTCCTTTTACCTTTTTAAGACATTAAAGATTTTCTCCAAGTCACAGGAAGCCACATCTACTGATGTTCTCCTCATGGGGACTCTTCCAATCCCTATCATCCTCTGGCTTCAACTCACCTCCAAAAATCATTTATTATTCTCCTAGTGATTCTTATATTTAACCATTTTTACATCTTTATTAATAAGTCTCATTGTGCATCTATCTGCTAAAAGTGCACAGCTGTGCTGAGTTGAATAGTGTTCCCCCAACATTTATGTATACTTAGAGTGTTGGAATGTGAGGCATAGGGTCTTTGATAATGGAAATAGTTAAATGGGACTACCATAGACGAGAATGGGCCCTAATCCAGTGAGTGTGAATAATTCATGTGAAATCACACAACGAGATATACAGGTGAGAAAGCCATTTGGTGAGAAATGTGGAGAATTAATGATGCATTTATCTACAAGTCAAATATCATCAGGAATTGCTGGCAGCTCCTGAAAGCTAAGGAAAGACAAGGAAGTGTTGTTCTGTAGAGCCTTCATAAGGAGAATGGTCCTCCCTTTATATCAGACTTGCACCCTCTGGAACTGTAAAAGAATAAATTTATATTATTTTCAGTAAACTGATTTCTGTGATTTCATATGGAAGTTCCAGGGAACTATTACAACCTCTTTCAAAGTCAGGTTCAAACATAGAATCTTCCAAGAGCTCTTCCACTCCTCTGCTGTAAGAAGAAAGATCATAAATTTCGGTGTCAGAGAAATCTTGACTCTAGTCCTGGCCCAGCTGCAGACTGGATTTCTCTACCTGTGTAATGAAAATAATAATACCTGATGAACAGGTTTGTTGTGTCAACATTTGACAGTAGCTCTCTATATTCACTTTGTCTCATACTGCAGTAATTTCGCAGTCTGACCAATACTTTCGTTTTTCTTATTCAGGAGCTGGAGAGAACATAAGTAGGTATACCATCAACTTTGTACGCTGTGAAACAGAATGTGGTAGCCATTGATGGTAGAGACAGTGGTGGTCAAACTGAGGATATCAGGAGCCCAGTTTTCTACCTTAGAAGTTTCAGGCATAATGTAGGAAACTAGCATGTAAAAACAAGGAAATTTTCTGTTAGTTTCTTACCTCCAGAGTTCTTAGATCTGGGATAGATTTTTGTCTTAGTGGCTAAAAGTGGAGCCAGAAATTTAGAAGTGTTAGAGTGCACTGCCAATAGACTGTGTGTGGTACCAGCGGATCTGCGCACCTAACTGTGTGTTATGATGGAGGCAAAGGTGTACCACCTGGTATTCTGGTCTCTCTTCTTCCAATATACATTCCTCAAGATCTCAGCTTGGAAGGATTTTTCTGTTTTTACCCCCACTCCTGGAGACCTCACTCCCTGTCCACAAGTAGCAGCTCAGTATGTGCTCCTTGTGCTGAGTTCTGCTTGTGTGTAGCTACTTCCCTCACCCCCAACAATTCTTATTGTTGAAAAGATCAAGAGTAATAACATCCCCTCACTTTTGGTTCATCATCTCCTTTCCAGGCATATATCACAGTTGTTTGAGAGTAAGTCCTTATGTCAAATCACACCAAAGTGTTCAATTTTCACTGTAGTTAATGGGGAAGGTTGACAAATGTTTACACGTGCCTTTCTCCTGTCTGGGTAAAGTTCATTTCATAGCAGTTCTTGGTTGTAGAAGTCTGAGATGGAAAGGGTCTAACAGAATTAATATCACTCTGTGGCCTCTGTCTTTGGCTTGTAAAGGGACACATTCTCTTCTCTCTTTGTCTTCCTGTGGGCTTTCTTCTGTGCACAAATATATCTGGGTCCAAACTTCCTCTTTTTATAAGGACACCAGTGAGATTGGATTTTGGCTCCACCCATATTGACCTCGTTTTACCTTAACTGCTTCATCGAAGATAATATCTGCACAAATAGCTACAGCTACCTTCTGAGATACTGTGGGAGTTAGGACTTCAACATATGAACTTAGAGCAGTTGTAGTTAGGTCATAGAAGCCCTGGAATAGATTTATTATCAGGGCAAAATTGACATGGAATTTCTTTAAGATACATTTTTTGTTTAGTCTTGGTTATGCACATATTTATTATGTCCTCTGAGGCTGGGACTTTATACTCATGGTATATATACAGAAATTGCTCAGTTGCAATCCACAGGAACTTTCTCTCACAGGAGAGGAACATGCATCAAAGAATCACAGAAATTAACACTTGGTGAACAGCTACCATGTATCAGGCACTGTAATAAGATTTTTATTTATTTCTTACAGTCACTCAGTGCTATGTATATACATTTACATATGAAGAAAATAGAATTCAGAGAGGCCAAAGGGATTTGCTCAAACATACAAAACTAGTAAGTATTGAACTTGAGATTTAAATATAAATCTGACATACATGTTTATTCTCCCACCTGCAGCTTTTAGAACTGAAAAAAAAAAAACTCCTGTCAAGTCACTTTATTAAAATAATTCATTGTGTTTCTAGATTTTCACAGTTTATTCATATGTCCATTTATCACAGTGACGGTGAAACCTTTAGAACCTTCATTGATGACCAACAACTGGCTGTGGCACACATGACACAGGTTCACCACACCTGAGTTATCATATGCCGATACTTAACTATGCATCCCTTCTAGTACTGTCTGACTTGCTGCTTCTATTTCCAAGCTTGCCATGTGGACTTTCATGAGTGAAGAATCAGAAAATGGTGCCAGCAAAGTAACTTGAGAAAAGAATAATGTGGGGGGTTGATGGTACAGAGAGCCTTTCAGCCACACTGTAACGAAATGATTCAGCCTTGTCCTCTGGCCTCTGCAATCAAGCTCCAGTGTACTTTGTCACAGCATATTGCTTTGCAGTAGCAAAAATAATCTGTTTATGGGCATTGTTTCTTATGCAGTTTTGTTCCCAAATTCCAGAATCAGAGGTGGTGTAGGAAAAATCAGTACCATCCTAGTTCTCTGACATTTTCTATGATTGTGACACATTTACAGACATGCTTTTGCTCAGTGAATGGTACTGTTCTTAAGGTTCGATTCTTTATGTATTCTTTAAGCAAAATACATTTCAGGATATCGGAGGGCCACTTCAGACTGATGGTGGTGAGATAATCATAATGCTTCTTACCATTGAGTTCTTTAGCTTACACAGATCTTTTATATCTTCTTGATTTTCACGAAAACATATTGAAGTGATCAGTTGGGAATTGTTATGTCTACTTTTCAAGTGTAGAAATTGAAATTCAAAGAGGTTAAATAGAGTTAAAACAAATATTCATGTCTTTTGATCACCCTCCAACTTGCTTGCTAAATTATTTTTGTAAGTCCAAGGTACTTTATTCACCCAGTTTCAACTGCTGCACATTTGATCATTCAGGAAAATTTTGTAAGTAGATTGTAGCCGTTAATAATCGCTTATTAATTTTAAGTATCTAGCAGATGCCAATCAAGATATAGGGGCTTTTTTTGTCCTCCCTGGGCTCTGTGAAGTAGAGCACTTAGGGAATTCAGTCTGTGGTTCAGATCTGCATCCCAGTATTTTCTTCTTGCTCTTAAGTCATGGTGAATAGACAATGTGTAGTAAACATTACCTAGTGTTGGGTGCTGGCTGGACACCACTGTAAATCTCACAGTAGCTTTACCATGGAGTGATAATCATATGCACCTTACCAATGGGGAAAGTGAGGCTCGAAGTCTTTGAGGAACTTTCCAAATCACAAGGCCAGAACTTCAGCTCATCCAGCCTGGCTCCAAACCATTGTATTGAACCCCCTATGCTTATTTAAATTCAGGGGACTGAAGTTTTTCACCTGAGCTACTTGAAAATTATAGCTTGCCTGAATCCATTCCTTAGGAAATAGGCTGACAAAAAATCATAATCTTTGAAAAATGGAATGGAATATGCACCTAGAAAAATTAAATAGTCAACTTTTTTATGTCATCAAATTAGGTAATAATTTAAAATTCATTGGAAAGCTTATGGTGTAAGCCATGCTTGTCTGGAGATACCGAACCCAAAGATGCTGTCACTGTACAGAGAATACCCCCTTTGGTCACTTACAGTACAAAACTACTTCTGCCCTCCTAATTTTATAACCTATTGAATCTTTTGTTATGTACCTATTATATTTGTGTATGCATAAGCATTTAATTGAAATGTACTCACCACGTTCCCGGATGCTTTCCTGACAATGGGTAATCTGGTTTGTTGGCTAGGAAATAGTGTTAAGAAGCATCATAATATGCAGCCCTTGGGTCAGTCCATCGCTTCTTCTAGGATCTCACAGTCCATTTGGGCAGGCAGGAGTGGTGAACAGCCGACTTCCTTCAGACACACTGGGAGTATGATTTGTTGACATTAAATTCCTTCTGTTACTACCTGCATTTTACTTTCATCAGGTAATGTGGCAGAGGTTGTAAGCATCTGTGCCAGAGGAGAAAGGAGTTGTCCTTAGACAAATCACCTCGATGACTCTGTGGGACTATCAACATTTGGAACTTTCCATAATGTTGGAAAAGGCTCAACGCATGTCCCACAGTCTCTCATGGTGAAACAATGACAAGTGCTATTTTAGGTATGAAGAAGTAGAAAATGAAAACCCCAAGCCATTGGCTATGCTACCCATCCATCATGAACCGGTGGGTTTTGGCCAAAGGCATCTACCCTTTGCTATGCTGCTCCTTGCCATCCTACTCTGGCCTTGCCCAGTATAGCCCACCTCCCTGTGCTCAATACCTCACCTCAGCTCACTCTCCACAAAGAAGGCCAGAGTGCATAGAGTCACAGTGACCACCATCTTTTGTGTGTGTGTGGGGGGGGGGTAGACTGGGAAGAAAACTGCACATGGAACAGAGGGTTGATACTAAACACATGGGCGCAGAGGGTAAAGTAGGTAGCATGATAATTTCAAGATTACAATGGCTTTATTAATCCCATGATGGGATTTGTATGATAGAAAATGCTTGTTTATCAACTTTTAGATCACCTGTTTCCTCAACCAAAAATCACTGGTGAGAAAATTATGGCTGTGGCTCACCCATTAAACAGTTTAATATTCAGACATATTTGAGCAGCAGTACCAAGAGTATTTTTTAAATCTTTCACTTGGAAATTAGCTTGCCCAGCTCTAAGGTGCAGCCTACAATCTGTTGGCTGCTCAGGAGTGTATTAGTCAAGTTTTGAGCTGGAAAGGCCCTTTGAGACAATCTAATTTACTGGTTTCAGAAGTTTTCTTTACCAAGGGCACCTTTAATTAATTTCCTCTTATATTCCATATTTTTAAATATCAGACCTACTGAATAAATTATTAAATCATAACTTCTTTCCCATTGTTTTTTGCTCAGAGCCATCCGTGACTGTCCCTTATGGCATCTGGTCACTTTGAAATCACAAGTGTGACCACTGTAAGTGGCTATAATTCCATCTCAAAACACAGACACCAGGTGGTTGAGTTTGATGTTAGGAATCTTTATAATTCATTTATTCTTAGGCATATTGAAATTTGAAAAATTCTCTGGATTCTAATCATGATGCTCTTAGGATTTTCATGGTGGATCATTTATCTTATCCTCTTGTAAAGAACGATGAGAAGACCAAGCTTCACAAGATAAAATAATTGGCCCAAGGTCATACAGCACCTTAATGGGAGATAAGACTAGATGCAGGTGCACATCTCTTGCCTCTCAGACCTCTAATTCCACATCCCTCATTTTCACATGACTTAAGTCTAAGACCTCCATATATAGTGTATAGTCTTGGATGATATGGGATTTTTCATGAGGAAGTTGGAAGGGGGAACCAATAAATGGCTATCTGGAGGATGATAGTTATTGACCACAGACCTTTTAGATAAGTGCTAGCCCCATGGCAGCCACAGTGAGTGTAGCCCTGTGGAAAGGGTGCAGGGTTACTAGTCATGCGCATAGGTTCAATGGCTGACTCTGCCATTTAATAGCTGTGTGACACTGGGTTAGTTTCTTATCACACTGGACATATTTGTCTGCACTTAAAGGCATTCCATAAATATTTTCCTAACAAGTCAGTACAGTAAGAGCAATAATGGCTCCTGCGGTTATATAGAATGCAAAAAATACACGCTAAAGTTATTAAATAACCTTGGCCAATCCTCAGTCCTGAATATGTACCCAGTCTCCTTTCCTTTCCATGAATGATTTCTAACATTTCCTTATAGAGTATCTCAGGTTACACTGCTCAAAAGATTCACTTAGGCCGTCAAGAAATGTTCATGTCATCCTGTTACACTCTGTCCCAGAGGAATAAAAAAGACACAGGATGGTTAGCAGCATGAAGTTCACTCTTTTTCTTCTGCCATTATCTTCTTTACTGTGATTATCTTTGTGAAAATGAAGGCTTGTTCCTGGTGCAACTAGGTGGAGTCACAGTGAAGATCTGTTTAGCTTTTTGGACTTTTCTTCCTTTAGCCTGATGGCTCTGAGTTACTATTCAGGTGCCTTGCAGTTAACCATGGGGGGCACAGCCACTGGTCAAACTTAGTTAATGACGTTTTCACAGACAGTACCCACTTCCCAGGAAGTCAGATAATAAGGCTGTGGGAGTGAAGCCATTATGTGATTTTTCATAGAAATTCTTACTTAGCAGTTCCAGAAATTTTCATATCCAGACTGTACCACAAAACTTATTTGCCTTGTAGTCTGGTACATGTAGGGTGCCAATCATACTGAATGAGCTGGACATACTTCATAAGGCCAGAGGCGGAAGTTGTACATTCCATGCTTGCCCTTGCCAGGGGTCTCTGCAGATCCTCCCCACAAACCAAGAGCTGAGAGAATGTGCCAGTAATATTCTCAGACAGAGCTCTAGAACTTTCTAATGGCCAGGAAGAGACAAAATGCTCAGCCACTGAAGAACAGTCTCCTTCCATATTCACCATGAGGCAAAGATTGTATACGCAGTATCACTGTGGCTCTTACAGAAGATTTAGAGTCAGTAAGAGAGGAGAAGTAGAGTTCCGGGTGAGGGAATTCTTATAAATAAGTCATAGTCTTGGATAATCTAATGTTTGGGGAGACTTTTTTTCAAGCTCAGGTAAAAATTTTCAATCTTTTAAATAGCCTGGAGCAATATCTAAAATGAAAAGTTATATGTTGAATAGAAAAATAAACAAAATACTTGAAGAGCACAGTATACAAGAGTCAGAACAATGAGAATTTCCCCAGTTTTGTTTTTCTTGAAATACTGAAGGTTTTTACTCCTTATAAACTAATGAGATTTAAAAAAAAATACTTTTGCATCTAGTTAAAGATGGATTTTTTAATTAAATGTCCAGAGCTGTCATGGTTTGAAGTAAAATTCTGGGAAGGGTACTTCCTATGAACAGATAGGTATCTCTGTAGAAAGCAACTAAAAGGATGCATTTTTTTCTTAATGGCCTTTCTGAGGAAGCTAGAGGAGGAGAAAAAAAAAACCTGAGAGGACATTATCTTACTGCTGAAGTGACTAGGTCTTTTGGATTCACACTTGTGGTTGATTCACAGCTGACCTAGGGTCAAGGCTTGTAGGTTGCCTTCACCGATGTCCCTTTCTTTGCCACAGTGTTATGTAGTTGTGTATGTGTTAAAATACATACTCAGCCCTGGCTGTTTGCAGGGGCTGCATACTTCCTTTCAAGTGGAAATGATACTCTACTCGGTGCTTCTTTCCTCTATAGTCACCTTGAAGATTGTGTGTAGAATGTGAACCTAGGCTCTGGTGTATAAGGTGTCACTTATTTCATATGCCTCCAGGGGCAAAACACTCACCCTCTCTCAGCCTCCCTTTGCCTGCATAAAAAAAAAAAAATAGAGGGAATAATGGGCCAAAGATTTAGCTCAGTGGTTCCAGTGCCTGCCTCACAAGCGCAGGGCCCTGAGTTCGATCCCAGTAACCACATACAATGCTGGGCGTGGTGACTCATGCCCACCAGCAATCAATACCACATACCACAGTGCCGGATGTGGTGGCTCATTCCTGTAATCCCAGCACTCGGGAGGCAGAGACAGCAGGACTGCTGAGTTCAGGGCTTGCCTGGGCTACACAATGAACTCAGGGCCAGCCTAAACTACAAAGCGAGACCCTGTCTCAAAAAAAAAAAAAATAGGGGGAATAATAGTACCCACCTGCAAGACTCACTGCATTGCTCAATGGGATAATCCATGTAAAAATGTTTCTCCCCATGTGAGGCATATTATAACTAGCTGTGGAAGGAAAGATTAATGATTATGAAGGCCTTTGCAAGGCAAGGGAGATCTGGGTTCCTTCCTTCCTTCCTTCCTTCCTTCCTTCCTTCCTTCCTTCCTTCCTTCCTTCCTTCCTTCCTTCCTTCCTTCCTTCCTTCCTTCCTTC
>PVIC010059714.1:0-10049 GCA_004025085.1 Thryonomys swinderianus | reverse complement strand
TTTGGTGCTTAACAGAAGCACGTGGATAGGGCTAAAAAATATTCCTCATCAGGTTACAGTGAGAAATAAGTTCAGTGTAAGGCTCTTGTCACCAGGTGTGGTACACGCCTGCAGTGCTAGTGTTAGGGAGGCTGAGGCTGGAGGATTTTTAATTAGAGGCCTGTGTACTGAGACCCTGTCTCAAAAACAAAACACAACAACAACAACAAAAAACAGATAGGGGAAGTAAAAGAATCAAGATTTGTTATGTGCATGTATGAATTTCTCACAAGGAGTGTAATCGTACCCTGTGGATGTGCTAGTAAAAAACCTGGTGGGTGGCACGTGCTTCCTAGCATGTTGGGAGGCTGAGGCAGGAGGCTAGCTGTCTCAGAAAAAACAAACCACAGCAAAACAAAAATAAAAAATGCAAAAGAAAATTAAAAAGGATTTTGCCGGGCCGGAGGGTTAGCTCAGTGGTTCCGGCGCCTGCCTGGCAAGCGCAAGGTCCTGAGTTTGATCCCCGGAAACCACATACAGTGCTGGGTGTGGAGACTCACGCCCACCAGCAACCACATACCACAGTGCCGGGCGTGGTGGCTCAGCCTGTAATCCCAGCACTCGGGAGACAGAGACAGGAGGATTACTGAGTGCAAAGCTTGCCTGGACTACATAGTGAGCTCAGGGCCAGTCTGAACTACAAAGCGAGACCATGTCTCAAAAAAAAGGATTTTGCCATCTGTGTACTATATGTAAAAGTTTTTTTAAAAAATGGTGTAGGTGAGTCTGTTCCCCAGAGACAGGCCCTCTGCTGCTCCCAGTGTAGCTTTCACGAGAGCCTCTGAACAGGGTCGGGGAGCTGGGGAGGGTGTCGGAGAGGGTGTCTCATGGCATCTCTCTCCCCTCCCTCCTCCCCTCCCTCCTCCCTCCTCCTCGGTCCCTGTCGGACAGTGTGGACAACAGTGAGTATATGCGCAATGGCGACTTCCTGCCCACTCGGCTGCAGGCCCAGCAGGACGCTGTCAACATCGTGTGTCACTCCAAGACCCGCAGCAACCCTGAGAACAACGTCGGGCTCATCACGCTGGCCAAGTATGTGCACGGAGGCAGGCGAGCGAGCCGAGGCCGGGAGGGGCGGGTTTGTCCGTTCGCCTGCTGTGCCGGGCGCCCCCGTGTGGCTGCGCTGTCGCAGATTCCCCGGTGCTGCTTTGGCCACTGTCCTAGAGCGCATTCTTCACAAAGTCGAGGCCAATTGCAGTTTGTTTGATGTTAACCTGATTTAATGTAGTTTTAAGTCTCCTGGGATGAAATTTCACAACATGTTTTGTTTCTATTTAATGTTATTTATTTACTTCTTGTGTTTATTTTTCTTTTTTACTTTTTTGAGACAGAGTCTCACTTTTAGTTAAGACTGGCCCTGGGCTGGAGATGTAACTCAGTGGTTCCAGAGCCTGCCTAGCAAGCGCAAGGTCCCTGGTTTGGAGGCAGAGGCAGGAGGATTGGTGAGTTCAGTGCCAGCCTGAACTACAAAGCAAGACCCTGTCTCAAAAAAAAAAAAAAGAAAGAAAGATTGGCCCGGAGCTCACTATGTAGCCCAGGCAAGCCTCGAGCTCACCAATCCTCCTGCCTCTGCCTCCAGAGTGCTGGGATGACAGGTATGAGCCACCACGCCTGGCATTGTGATACGTGGTTATCGAGGGTCAAATTTGGGACCTTGAGCTTACAAGGCAGACGCCAGAATCACTGACCTAAATCCTCGGCCAGCCATCACAGTATTTTATTTATTTTTTTCAGCATATTTTAAGGTCAGAGCACTTGCCTACAATAGAAAAGGCACTGGGTTCAACCTTTAGCACTGCAGGAAGGGGGGGGAGTCAAGAAAAATAAAAGGTCCCTACCGTATTTTGGGTGAGAGTCCTTGGACACACATCCCAGACCCTGTTGTCCCAGGAGTGATCTGTCTGGGAGCTGATGAGCTTGTAGTGAGTAGCCTCCCACCCTGGGGTGCACGCTGTGAGCGAAGAAGCCCAGAGAAGGAAAGGGGAGAAGGGTCCGCTGCAGCGTCAGTCATAGGTCATGGGGCGGGTCCTGCGCTCCGGTTCTGAGCGGGAGGGAAGAGCACAGGCGGCCGGGGCGGTGCCTCGGCCACTCTTCTGCCCTGGGAGCTGCTTCGCACCAGCCCTTTGATTAAGGACAGTTGAGGTTGCAGTTAGTGTCGAGGTCTGTAAAGAAGAGAAAAACAAGGGCTGTGGGTGTAACTCAGGGTTAGAGAGTTTGTCTGCTATGTATCAGGCCTGGATTTAATCACCAGTGCTGCAAAAATTCAAAAGGATTTAATTTTTTCTGCAGCTCTAATAGGGCATCCCTGTAATCCCATTCGGGGTGGGGTAGTGGGTAAAGAAGCCCGCAAGTTTCGGGCAGCATGATGAGACCCTGTCAAAAGAGAGCAAAGGAGCAACATGTCAAACTTGAGGGACTCGTGCTGCCCGAGCTCACTCACGGTGTCCCTCCAGCGACTGCGAAGTGCTGACCACGCTCACCCCCGACACCGGCCGCATCCTCTCCAAGCTCCACACCGTCCAGCCCAAGGGCAAGATCACCTTCTGCACTGGCATCCGCGTGGCCCACGTGAGTCCCCCGCCCCGCACCGTCCTCAGCCCCACTGCGCCCAAGTCTGAGCCGAGCGAGTGGGCGGGAAGGGCCCTGAGGAGGAGGGCCCTGGGGGCCGGAAGAGCCGCAGACGGTGCCTCTCTGGGAGGGAGAGGCTGGTGCGGGCGCGGCACACAGCCAGTGCTGTGCCAGTGGGGGCGGGGGGACCCTCGCTTGACCCGCCGACTTCCTCCTCCCCCAGCTGGCTCTGAAGCACAGACAGGGCAAGAACCACAAGATGCGCATCATTGCCTTTGTGGGGAGCCCCGTGGAGGACAACGAGAAGGACGTGAGTCCGAGGAGCAGGGGCGCTGTGGGGTGGGGGGGGCAGCCACTGCGGGAATCCCGCGTTTCCGCCAGGCCTCTGCGGGCCGCAGCTGTGTGCCCGCGGTAGCAGACCCAGCCTTCCCCGTCACATGGAACAGGCATCTTGACTTTCTTCTCCCTTTTTTCCCAGTTGGTGAAATTGGCTAAACGCCTCAAGAAAGAGAAGGTGAACGTTGACATTATCAATTTTGGGGAAGAGGTGAGTCTGAGCCAGGAGGGCCGTGGGCTGGTCTTGAGCGACTGGCAGAGCTGCGGAGTCAGAGGGAGACAGTCTGTTACTGCGCCCTCTGCCCTCCCAGGAGGTGAACACGGAGAAGCTGACAGCCTTCGTGAACACGCTGAATGGCAAAGATGGCACCGGCTCTCATCTGGTGACGGTGCCTCCTGGCCCGAGCCTGGCCGATGCGCTCATCAGTTCTCCCATCCTGGCCGGTGAAGGTGGTGCCATGCTGGGGCTTGGTGCCAGTGACTTTGAATTTGGCGTGGACCCCAGTGCTGACCCTGAGCTGGCCCTGGTAAGCAGCTGTGGGCCCCGCGTGGAGCTCAGACGTGATAGGGCAGCGAGCCCCGGAGCCTGCCTTGCTTCTGAGCGCCGCCGCCTTCTGCTCCCGCTGGACCCGTCCTACCTGCTTCCCAGCCACCGCTGTCAGACCCGTGCTCCCCCGGTTAAACCCAGGGTTCTCCCAGATCTCCCTCCTCCCAAGTGCTCAGCCCACTGCTGCCCTTTCCCGGCCCCGCTGCCCAGGACAGAGGAACTCTGACCCGTCTGTCCTCCTCCAGGCCCTCCGTGTTTCCATGGAAGAGCAGCGGCAGCGGCAGGAGGAGGAGGCCCGGCGGGCAGCTGCGGCCTCTGCAGCCGAGGCTGGGATCACCAGCAGTGGGACCGAAGGTGACAGAGGTGGAATCTAAAGTCCCGGGACTTCGGGGTGCTAGACCTGGGAGTGGGGCGAAGCCACCGTGGTGGGCATGGGGCTGGGGGCGAGGGGACTCCAAGGGCCAGCCGCAGGACAGTCGGGGGGCAGGTCTGTGTGGGGCACGGTGCCAGTGCCGCCTGCCACCGCCTCCTGCCAGACTCGGACGACGCCCTGCTCAAGATGACCATCAGCCAGCAGGAGTTTGGCCGTGCGGGGCTCCCTGACCTCAGCAGCATGACCGAGGAGGAGCAGATCGCGTACGCCATGCAGATGTCCCTGCAGGGAGCAGGTGAGCAAGAGGAGTGGTGGGAGTGGGGGCGCGAGGGGCGGGGGCTGAGCGGCCGCCCTCCTCCCGCAGAGTTTGCTCAGGCAGAGTCAGCCGACCTGGACGCCAGCTCGGCCATGGACACCTCCGAGCCAGCCAAGGTGAGCAGTGGGGACCCCGCCCGCCAGGCCCGGGTTCCTCTGGGGTTCTAGGCGTGAGGAGCAGAAGGGAGGTCAGGGTCCGCCTTTCTTGTCTGTGAACCCCGTTGAGGCACTAGAACGGCGAGTCCAAGCGTTGAGAAATTGTGCTCCTTGCCGGTGGGAGCAGTCTGGTCGGCTCTGCTGGGCACCGGACGAGACGAGGGGGGAGCGCCAGCAGTGCGCGGCTGCTTGTGGGGAGCCCAGGTGCGTGGCCTCTGCTTTTCCCTCTGCGTGCTCAGCAGAGCTCCTGGTGCCTCCTGTCGTCAGCGGGAGAAGTGGGGTTCCCCCGCCCGGGTGCTGTGCCCACGGCCTGCTGCCTTTCCTTGGCCGGCAGTGCCAGCCTTGCCCTGGCGGGAGCTGAGGGGCCAGAGCAGGGGCAGCTCCTGTCTGCCGCTCCTGTCCTGAGCGGACACCGCGTTTGTCCAGGAAGAGGATGATTACGACGTGATGCAGGACCCCGAGTTCCTTCAGAGCGTCCTGGAGAACCTTCCCGGCGTGGACCCTAACAACGAGGCCATCCGGAACGCCATGGGCTCCCTGGCCTCGCAGGCCACCAAGGACGGCAAGAAGGACAAGAAGGAGGAGGACAAGAAGTGAGCCTGGCGGGCCGGGACTGCGAAGGGGCGGGCGGGCGCGCTCTCTGTGACCTCGCTGCCTGAATAAAGCTTAGCGGGGTTTTCCTCCAGGTCCACACAGTGCTGTCTGTGTGGGGGGAGGCGCGCGGCTCGGCGGAGCTCTTCCTGCCGAGTCTCCGTGTCCGCTTGCTGCACTCCGTCTCTCGGAGGTGCCCGTGTCACTGTGTACTAAGAGATGTTTGCGAGACCCGCTTTATATGAGGCACCAAGGCCGAAAAATAACACAGAACTGTCCTGGGCCCTGGGGGCTCAGCGCGCGGGCAAGAGCTGGCCAGGCAGGCCTGCTCCCTGTGCCCGGAAGTAGGTCAGGCTCTGGGTGGGAGGCGATAAGGAAGAGAGGGCTGTGGCGCCAGGGCACAGAAGCAGCGCGTGCGGGCGTGTTCAGAGCCCTCTTTGAGGCACTGAGTTCCAGACTGGTTGCACGAGTGGCCAGGACACTGGATCAGGAGGCTTGGGCCTGACTCTTACAGTGCAGTCGGGAGCCACAGGCCAGCACGGTGCGTCTCCACAGCACAGATTCAGGGCAGTTTCCTGTCCTCACAAACACCAGGGCCGGCTGTGTGGGAAGGGCCAGAGGTGGGTTGCAGGGGCAGCTTCTGCCAGCACAGCTTTGCTTGGTGTGCTGCCCCCTAACCTTCAGTGGAGGTGACCAGTACCTTTATAGCAGTACCTATAAGTCCTAAGTGGTGGGGTATTTCTTACAGGTCACATTTGCTATTAAAAATAGTAGTCTTTTGCCGGGCGTGGAGGCTCACGCCTGTCATCCCAACACTCGGGAGGCAGAGACAGGAGGATTGCTGAGTTCAAGGCTTGCCTGGGCTACATAGTGAGCTCAGGGCCAGCCTGAACTACAAAGTGAGACCCTGTCTAAAAAAAAAAAAAAAAAAAATAGTAGTCTTTTAAGACAGGTGTGATAGCACTCACCTGTAATCCCACCTACTCAGGAAGATCACCAGTTTGAGGTCAACCTGGGCAACTTTTTTTTTTTTTTTTTTCCAGAACCAAGGATTGAACTCGGGACCTTGCACCTGCCAGACAGGCAGTGGCATCACTGAGCTACATCCCTGGCCCCAGCCTGGGCAACATAGCAAGACCCTGTCTCAATAAATTTTTTTGAAGTGCAAATAATACAGCTTAGTGGTACAGCTTTTGCCTAGCATGCCTAAGGCTCTGGGTTCAAAACCCAGTGTAGAATAAACGAAATCAAAAAGTTATTAATACTGTATTGGGTACCTCATTACAACTAACCTGTGTAAGACTTTATTATGTATTAAGTTTAATTTTTTTAAGCAAGAAGAGTTTCCGTGCTTTCCCCATGCACACTGTACACATAGCTTCCTAAGTGTCCCTCCCCTTCTCCTTTCTCCCTGTGTGTGTCAGGAGAATATTGCCATACTCACTGTGTAGCCAATCTGGCCTTGAATGTGAGCTCTTCAGCCTCAGGGGCTGGAGTTTGGGGTTATAGGCATGTACCACCACACCTGGCCACTGTGCCCAAATTTGACCCACTGTGTGAGCTGTGTTTTGGGCTTTTCTTTTTCTACTTTTTTTTTTTTTTTTTTTTTAGACAGGGTCTCGCTTTGTAGCTCAGGCTGACCCTGAGCTCACTATGTAGCCCAGGCAAGCCTTGAACTCAGCAATCCTTCTGCCTCTGCCTCCCGAGTGCTGGGATTACAGGCGTGAGCCACCACATCCGGCATTGTTGTGTCTGGTTACTGAGGATTGAACCAGGGACCTTGCACTTGCTAGGCAGGCACTGGAACCATTAAACTAAATCTCTAGCCCTGCTTTTGGTATCTTTTATTTTGAGATGAAACTTCATGAAGTTGCTAAGTTGTCCAAGCTGGGCTGCCTCAACCTCCCATAGTGCTGTGGTTATAGGTCTGCACACCATCCTCGGCTTCTTTTCAGACTTTAAACTTCTAAAGAGTCTTTATTATTTTCTGAGTGAGTATACTTCAATAGCATCCTTGTCTTTTATGATGGGTGCAGTATCTTATTTTTTTGAGGACGTGTGTGTGTGTGTGTGTGTGTGTATCAAACCCAAGGACTTTCTTGTGCTAGGCTAGTGCTACATCATTGAGCTATATTCCTAGCCCCAAATACTGATGTGTTTTTTACAGCCAGGGTGTTGGATGAGTTTCACAGAGACATAAAATAAATGTTTGTTAGTGTAAAAGAATGACCTAGGGCCGGATGTAGCTCAGCGGCACAGTTGGCAAGCATGAGGCCCTGAGTTCAACTCCTGGTACCAAAAAAGAGGGGAAGAAAAATGACCCAGATGAGTTCAGGTCTGGCATATCGGAGGGCCCGGCGGGAGCCCACTGGACAGCCAGCAGGAGGCGCCGTCCCAAGACGGGTTCTGTAGCTCAGTTCCTAGGCGAGCTCTCCAGTGTCTCACTGCATTGCCCAGCATCTCAATCTTGCCATCCTCCTGCCTCAGCCTTCCCCAAGTAGCTCAGGTAACCATTCCTCCCAGCTCCACTTTTCTTTCTGTCCCCTCCCTCCCTCCCTCCCTCCCTCCCTCCCTTCCTTCCTTCCTTCCTTCCTTCGACAGTCTTGATATGTAGCTGAGGCTGGCCTCTAACTCATGATGATCTTCCTGCCTCAGCCTCCTAAGTTCTGTGATTACAGGCATGCATCAGGCATGATTCTGGCTCCACTTTTCAAATTACATCTTTGATTTGCTCTAGTCTCCTTTTCTCTTGGATCTTGTGGTTTTGTGGATTTTTTTCTGTTTTGCAGAGGTGGGAGACTGAACTCAGGCTTTTCACCCTGAGCTACATTCCCCCACCTTCATTGCAGTTCTAGGGCTCAGACCTATGGGTTCTGTCGGAGGAGCTACATCTACAGTCCTTTCTTGTTTGAGGACAGGCTCTGTAAGTCACTAAGTTGCCCAGGCTGGACTTGAACTTGAGCTCTTTGTGCTTCAGCCTTTCAGGGTGCTGGGATTGTAGGTTTTTTAATTTCTTTATTCATTTCTATGTGTTTTCTCAGGGGAACAGAGGTGAATATTTAACCAGAAGCTCTTTACTTCTTTAGATCTTAGTTACCTAATTTCTGTGCCTCACAAAATGGTTGTGAAAATTAAAGGTGGTTCTCAATGTTGTTGTAAAATGTGAGCTGAGTTCCTCAGGAGCAAGGAGAAGCACATAGCTTTCCCCACATGGTAAAGAAAGACTTAACTGGATAAATAAAAGAGCACAACCCTCCAACCCTGGCTTCTGTTGTGGCTTGTATCTAGGTGTCCCCCACATGCACTCACAGGATCTAGAGTGTGTGGATACAGATTCAGAGTGTGGTACTTGGACTGTTTCCGTGGTCTGGGTGGGGGTAATGGGAAGCCCCACCCTGATCATGGGTGGCATCTACCAGTAGGTTTGTACCCTGGATGAGATAAAAGGGAAAGGAAAGCTTGCTGCTGCTGCTCCTGCTGCTGCTGCTCCTGCTGCTTCCTGCAATAGATGGTTTCTCCTATGTGATGCTCCCCTCCCTTGGACCCAGCTTACTGTGGACTGAACTTCTACAGACTGACTGAAATAAACCTTTCTTTTAACTTGTGGGTATCGGAAATTGTGTCTCAGCAACAAGAAAAGTAACCGGGACAGACATGAGAGCACAGCTTCACAAATCATGATTTCTGTCCTTTTCAGTTTGACTATGATTAAAACTTGGACAAGGATGGAGGACACATGCCTGTAGTCCTAACTCCTTTGGAGGCTGAGCTGAAAGGTTGCTTGAGACCAGGAGTTAAAAGCCAGCCTGGGCAACGTATTAAGATCTGTCTTGAATAAGAAGATAAAGGGGGTGGGACCAGCCCCGGAGCAGCACTGGGTCCCGTGGCTCCCTGCCCATGTGCTTCCCACCACTGTCACTTGAGCTGCCCCGGGAGATGGCAGGTGGAGGCCCTGGGCCGGTCATAAGGACGGAGAATCTTCAAAAGCCACAGGAACAAAGTCCTGTGTGTGGCTGCTTGCTGCACAGGAAGGTGATTGTGTGGGCTTCCTTCATGCCCAGCGTGGAGCGGGTCCTGTGGCCCATGTGTGCTGGCGTCTGCTCGCGTCCCGTCAGGATGAGCCACTGCTCGGGTGGTTTGGGCAGTAATTGCTCTGTACCCACTGTTATGTGATGGACGAGAGCATGTCTGCCAGAAACCTGTGCATGCACCAACTGCTCAGCTCCGACATGCGGGTCCTGGTGGCTGGTCGGGGCCGCACAAGCACATAGGGGACTGCGGAGCGGGCGCTGCTGCAGAGCCTCCGTGGCGCCCAGGGAAAGGGGAGCGACAGGAAGGCCGTGGTGTGGAGCATGCGCTCAGCCAGCGTTCCCTGGCCTGGGGAGCAGGAGTCTGCGGCAAGTGTCCAGCACTTCTGCAGCAAGATGCCTTTGTCTCGGGCCAGTGATGCCACGTGTTGCCCCATGGTTTCTGGGTAGACGGAGAAGGTGTCCATCTGTTCTGGGGGAGTGTTAGACTTGGCACGTGCCACCTGGACTTCTCCCTTGGTGATGGCCTGCTTTTCGTGCCAGTGATGACACCATCAGTGCCCTGGATGTGATCACGGGCCCCAGCGTCTGTCCTGTTCACTGCCTTCACGCTCCGAATGTCCCTGTGGCACTGTCCTCTAGGCTCATGGGTGTCCTGAGAGCCCGCAGAGTCGTCTTGCAGGGAGCTGCGAGAGGCCCCAGGGCGCCTCACTGTTTCATTGAAGAAAACACCCCCAGTCACTGCCAAGGCCGCCTGCCCTGGACTCCGGGCAGCAGCTCTCCAAGGTGGCTCTGAATGGCATCCGTCTGAGCCCGTTCTGTGACCACCCACATCTGGCACTTAGAGCAGTCACCACTGCTTCCTCGAGTCGGATGCGTTTGCTAAGTGCTTTAAGCCTGTTTTTCTGGGTGTTCTGTGGCCTGGAACTTCCCTTTAAAGTGCTGGCTCTATGGCCTGGCTCTGAATGGCCATGTTCACTGGTAGGTGCTAGCTAGAAGAAAATTCCAGTTTCAAAAGTAATTAGACAAGGGCCGGAGGGTTAGCTCAGTGGTTCCGGCGCCTGCCTCGCAAGCGTAAGGACCTGAGTTCGATCCC
>PVIC010059713.1:0-10171 GCA_004025085.1 Thryonomys swinderianus | reverse complement strand
TTTTTTTTTTTTTTTTTTTTTTTTTTTTTTTTTTTTTTTTTTTTTTTTTTTTTTTTTTTTTTTTTTTTTTTTTTTTTTTTTTTTTTTTTTTTTTTTTTTTTTTTTTGCTTTTTGAGACAGGGTCTCGCTTTGTAGTTCAGGCTGGCCCTGAGCTCACTATGGTGCCCAGGCAAGCCGCCGCGAACTCAGCAATCCTCCTCTCTCTGCCTCCTGAGTGCTGAGATTACAGACGTGAGCCACCACGTCCGGCATTGTGGTATGTGGCGTTGATTGTTGGTGGGCGTGAGTCTCCACGCCCAGCATTATATGTGGTTACCGGGAATCGAACTCAGGACCTTGCGCTTGCGAGGCAGGCACCGGAACCACTGAGCTAACCTCCGGCCCTGAGTTCTGCTTTTACAACAAGTATTCCAACATAAAGAAAAAGAAGAACAAATGCAATCTAAACCAAATTGACTGTACAGTCTTTCTAAATGTATGTGATTTCATTCATAATTTTCTTTCAGAACCAGTCTAAACAATGTGCATTCCTCTTAGTATCTCTTAAGCCTAGCTGTTCAATATGTACCTTATTTATGTGTGCAAAATCTATGTCCACACAGTCCCTCCCTACAGAAAGGAGAGAGACAGAGAGGAACAGGGGCAGGGAGACAAACAGGGAGAGAGAGAAGAGAGGAGACAAGAGGAAAGGAAAACAAATGAAACAAACTAATTGAAGAAGGCTTATATACACAGAGGGGTAATCCAGAAGCAATACAAGATTAAAAAGTGATGGCATTTGTAACACTAAGTACCTTGCCCCTAAGAATCACTCTTAATTAGCATTATTGCCCTCAAAACTGGCATGCTACCTATCTGTAGGCATTCTGCCATCTAACAGATGGATCTGTACAAAAAATACCAAAAACCCACATAGGAGCATCAAACATGGCTCTTAACTATGCTATTTTCAGCTTATAGTATTTAAATGAGCATTGCCCTTTAATGCTACAATAAATCATGATAAATAAGCAAAACTATAACCACAGCAAATGTCAGGAAAAGTTCCCACTTCAACAGTATCCTTTTGATGTTCCTTAAAAGGCATAAAGGTTGGATATTCTGACTACAGGGATAGAGACTCCAGAAACAAACACATTAGCAAAATAAGTAATGTCATTGTAAAGAGATATCAAAATCTTCTAGAGATGATGAGAATTTTGTTTCTGAAAATAGTGTTTACTAAATTCATAATTATATATAAGACTTCTTCCCTGATAGTAAATGTTCCTGGAATTTGAAAAGACAGATTTCCAGTATCCATTCAAATTAAATTTGTTCACCAGGATAAATCTTCATTTTTCTGCAAAAAATATATCCTAGGGGCCAGAGGTTTAGCTCAGTGGTTCCAGTGCCTGCCTCACAAGCACAAGGTCCTGAGTTCAATCCTGGTAACCACATACAATGCTGGGCGTTGTGCCTCATGCCTGTAATCCCAGCACTGGGGAGGCAGAGACAGCAGGATTGCTGAGTTCCAGGCTTGCCTGGGCTACACAGTGAGCTCAGGGCCAGCCTAAAATACAAAGCAAGACCCTGTCTCAAAAAAAAAAAAATATATATATATATATATATCCTATATTTGAGCCAGTCACTATGTTTCTCCTAGCCTTAAGTGGATAATCTTATATATCAAACAAGAAGTCAAAGGCAACTAATAATGAGGCAAAGGACATATATTTACAGAAATATTCTGATCTCTGAGGATGCAGAAACAAGACTGCCCTCTTTTCATTTGACATATCATTGTAAAGGACACACATGATGGTTCTTCTGATATTTTGTTCCATTCATGACTAGAACTTTCCATTCCCACAAGTCTCAAAACCAACAAATCTGTCCTCTAGTTCTACCCAGTCTTGAGTTTTCTTGACTCCTTGATTTAATGAATTTCTGTTCTGGAGAGGAAATTGGCTATCCCTTATCAGTAGGCATATAAACTTTAATGACACTCTCAGCTAACATTAAAACCTATCAAATTTGCTGTAATAATCAGAGTATCTTTAAGTTTAAATGTCTCCCAGTCGGCACCTATCCTTTATGTGAGAGGGAAACAATGGAAGGGATTAAAATGTAATTTCTTTCCTAAATGCCAGGGAAGAATCAACCTGCCAGGCTTTGATGAAAATTAAAAACTAACTGCTCAACAGAGATTCATATATTATATGTTTGAATAATTGGAAATGTTAAACAAAATGCCCATCTCAATGGTAGGTACTTAGAAAATATTTAAAGAATTAGTAAAGAAAAACCTCTATTTTCAGATTTGTCTTGTGTACTGATGTAAACCTTGTTGCCTGGTATCTGCTCAATGAAACTGTTCCAGATTCCAAACCAAAATTATTTTTATAACTAACATTTATAATTTATAAAATATTTTAAATGTACACATTAATTATTGATTATATTTTTGCAAACTTGCAGCATTCAACTTTGAACTTCCTAAATTGAGAAGCAAGTTATTTTTAAAAATTAGACACTAAAAAGAAGTTAATTCTTATTAATTTATTCCACAAATATGGATTAGATACCATGCAGTCAAGGCATTTAGGTTATGTTGCAATATTAAACAGCGTAAATCCTCGATGGCATAAAAGGACAAATGCACATTTTACACACACTGTATGGCATCTGCAGGATCATAAGAAGACTCTTCTCTGCATTTCTATCCTTTGATCTAATGTTATAGGGATTTTCTCTCTGATTATGCCTCCATGATCACAAATGTGGG
This sequence comes from Thryonomys swinderianus, assembly GCA_004025085.1. NCBI lineage: Eukaryota > Metazoa > Chordata > Mammalia > Rodentia > Thryonomyidae > Thryonomys > Thryonomys swinderianus. The sequence continues at coordinate 7,404 of PVIC010059713.1, read as the reverse complement.
GAAAATAGAGAAAATGCTGAACCAAAATTAGTTCTTAAGGCTGTTCTTGGAATGAATTAAGTCATAACTTCCAAAACTTCATGGATCAACACTATTACCCACTCTTGGTTAAAAAAGATAAATAATCTTTCCACACTGTGTGGAACCACAGGGTACAGGTCAATATATATAATGAAAAGTAAGACAGTTTTCCATAGTACAGGCCTAAGGCTTTAGGTCTAAGGCACAAGTTCATCACAATAGGCATGGAATCCAGTTTATTCTATTTTCACTTCCCTAAGTTTAGGAACAATTTCTTCTGTGTTCTATATGAGAAACTACATGTTTAGTCTGTGATTTGGATGGTGATGATAATTATATTTATTACACAGAAGTAATCAGAAAAAATTTTTTTTAATTTACAATGAAGTTGAACACAGCGAACACTTGGGGACATGGATGGCAGTTTTTCTCCTATACATGTTACTTACAGTAGATTTTGATAGTATAAACTGGTCATGGGAAAATCATGTAGGAGAAAAACTACCATCTTAATGCCTGTGCCTCTCCACCAGTCTCCCCAAAACTCCTGTTTTATTTGCAGGCCTAGAAGAAAAAAATAAACACCTCAGCTCTAGGTATTTTAAATCTGTCTCCTAATGTAAAAAAATAGTACATAAATTCGCAAAAAGACTTAAAAACAACAAATTGCTATACAGAGGACAGTGGTAAAAGGAATGGGGAGAGAAAATTGGAAAGATTCCTGGCTTAGTACTTGTAAAAACTAATACCTAATCTTATTTTTAGTTATTAGATCTAATTATTCTTTTCAATTTAGTCCTGTAATAAGAATTCTCAGGTATTTTAATCCTAACATGCCTAAAATTCTCATGTACAATTCATGTCAACTCTAAAATAAGTATCGACCTAAAATGAAATCTGTTAATTAACTTCATACATTTCGTGGTAATTTTATAGAATTTTCTGAGATTTAACTTCCCCTGTACATGAACTTTATTTTGGGGGGGGTGGTTTTACATTTATTGATACATTATATATGCACATTACAATTATACTCCACATTGAGAATTTGTACCAGTATGTGAAACAACTTAATTCTCATTTTTCCTGTCCCCTACTCACCCTACCTCCCCCCACTCTTATATACACAAGCATTGTTTCCTTTTATTAACCACCAATTTTTTTCTTTCATTATTTACCCCTAAGACCCATTTACCTTTGAATATTTACTATTTCACAATATCAATCATGCATTCTAGAACACATTTATAGCTTCAGTTTCTCATATAAGAGAAAACATACAATATTTACACATTTTTTTATAAATTGAATTCTTTACTGGTACAATTTATATACATATCAAAATCATGTATAACATTGGGGAATTTGTACCAGTATATGACACAAGTTAATTCTCATTTTAACCCATATCCCTACCCACCCACCCCTCCTCACCCCCTTTATACATGCTTTTATTTTCTTTCTGTATCATATTTACTCCTTCCCCTCATCACATTCCCACACCAAGTTTCCTATAGAAATTTTGCTCTCTATAAAAGCTGTCATACTTTCTAAAGCTCATTTGCTTCTACAGGTGTTCATGTCAAAGAGGGGGCACGAATATAAAAATCAATTTTAAATTGATGCAACATACTGAATATTCCAATTTAAACTTTACTTTCTTCAAAATAAAACGATGGTCATGTCCTGTTTTCCAAAGAAAAATCCTAAGGAGAATTTGATTATTTATGACATAGCACATCATATAACTGAATTAATCTCTGCTTTGGACTCAAAGGAACCATCCTCAAATCCTGAAAAAACATTTAAAAGTACTATTATAAAATATTGGGCTTTTACACACACCTGGAAACATTTTTATTTCAGTATGGGTAATCAAACTAACAGTTAAGTCTTGCATCTAGATGTTCCCCTACTAATGCCCTTTGAGGTCATAGGTGGAGCTTTTCAGAGAAGACTGGATCTAAAATATTTGATGACAGGATTAAGTGTGTAACGCTAGGATTAAAGTTGATTATTAAATAAGTCCACTGATTTGTTTGGTATAATTCTGGGCATGGATAATAGGAAGGTCCTCTCTGGGTATGAGTGGCACCACCAAAACAGCAAGAAGGCCAGAAGGAATAAAACAGAGAGACAAGCTGCTGCTCCTGCTGCTGCTGCTGCTGCTGCTGCTGCTGCTGCTGCTGCTGCTGCTGCTGCTGCTGCTGCTGCTGCTGCTGCTGCTGCTGCTGCTGCTGCTGCTTCAATGCTTGTGTTTGCTGGCTTTTGCTTTGCTTCCCTCTGCCCACCATGAACTATTTCTCCCCTGCCATGCTACCATGCCAACTACAAACTGAAACCTCTACAAGCTGTGAGCCAAAATAACCTTTTCCTCCTTTAACTGTGGGTGTGTAACATTTTGTCTCAGAAGAAAATACAAAAATCTTGTAAAGCAAATGTAATTTAGTATACACATTTCATTTTATTATTACCATATTGTGAGGTACTATTGTTGAGCACTAGTACTACCAATGTGGAAATAAGCAAATTGAGGTCAAATAAGATCAGAAAGTTGTTAGAAGTTCTCTAATGAAAATGGCAAAGCTAGAAAAATTACTGTGAAATGTTTGTCTGGATGAGATTTTGATCCAACCAATAATATATTTTATAAAATATGTCTTATTGTCACTGTTTCTGAATTATAAAATCAATCACAAAGACAGGTTGGTATGTGCCCAGTAAAACTCAACTACTCAACAGAGTTCACTGACCCAGTTTCTGTATCCCCTCTTCATTATGAACCTATAGAATCTCTAAATGTTTCAAATATTTTTCAAAATGTATTCTTGCAATATAACCAGCTTCCTAACCTTTTTGTGAGAGACCTTAAAAAACTAGTAAGACTTATCTCAAAGAATCATTTAAATAGGTGTATTTCCACAAGTTCTCACCATGATAATGAAGTTGGACAACAGTGATGACATTTACTCTCTGAAAACATTAATAAATTTTGTTCATGTAAGCACATGTTCATTCTTCAGGGAAGAAGGTCCTTAGATTTTAACCATTCCTATAAGGAAAAGGAACCTCCAAATAAATTGCTGTTATTCACCATGCAGGTTCATAGAGAACGAGTTTCTCAATACATCTCCAAAAGATAGAGGTAAAAATTATAACAATAGGACCGGAGATTTAGCCCAGTGGTTCCACCGCCTGCCTAGCAAGCGCAAGATCTCTGGTTTGATCCCGGTAACCACATACAATGATAAGATATTGCACATGGTGACTCATGCCCACCAGCAATCAGTAGCACACCCCACATTGCTGGGCGTGGTGACTCATGCCTGTAATCCCAGCACTCAGGAGGCAGTGGCAGGAGGATTGCTGAGTTGGAGGCTTGCCTGGGCTACATAGTGAGCTCAGGGCTAGCCTGAACTACAAAACAAGACCCTGTCTCAAAAAAAAAATTATAAAAATAAAGAAGAGATAAGTAAAGCAGACAGCAAAAGTTATAACAGTAAAGCAGAAAACTAAAGTTTTTCACCTATTCACAGTATCTGAACTTACACATGAATAAAGTTAATCTCAAAAAGGTTAAGCAATTTACTTAATATCTCAGAGGAAATAAAGTCAAGGTTATAGACAAGGGCTAGCAGATCACGCTTCTGGTTTCTGACCTTTCAGCAAATGTCTACTTACTCTATTTGCCCTAATTTAATTGGAAGAAGTCAGGTGATTATTAATATCCAGGCATTATATTTTGATTAAAGGTATACAAAGAATTTCTTACTTAATCCTCTCAATAATCCTTACAAACAGGTTTGGTTTTTGTTTTGTTTTGTTTTGTTTTGTTTTTTAAGAAGACAGGTTAAGCTATTGGGAATTAGGCTACTGGACAAAGAGACAGAAGACTAGTCTTTAATACTGCATTTGAATGGAAATCTATTCTCTGTCCACATTATTCTACTTTTGATACAAGAAAGTCAAACAGGGGCCGGAGGGTTAGCTCAGTGGTTCTGGCGCCTGCCTCGCAAGGGCAAGGTCCTGACTTCGATCCCTGGTAACCACATATAATGCCGGGCATGGAGACACGCCCACCAACAATCAACACCGCATACCACAATGCCGGATGTGGTGGCTCACACCTGTAATCCCAGCACTTGGGAGGCAGAGACAAGAGGATTGCTGAGTTCGTGGCGGCTTGCCTGGGCAACATAGGGAGCTCAGGGCCAGCCTGAACTACAAAGCGAGACCCTGTCTCAAAAAAACAAAAAAAAAAAAAAAAGAAAGTCAAACAGGACACTAGTGCAATAATTCAGATACAAAGAAATAATGCCTAGATTATACCAGAGACGTTGGCCAGAAAGAATAAGTAATGGGTTGTTGTGTAGATAATCTAACAGTATTTCAGCTTGACTCAAAACAAGAAGACTTGAATATACTATAATAAATTCCCAAAAGTTTCTAATAATATTTATTCAAAAACCAACTTCCTAATTATTGTGTTGTTCCAAATTTCCCATTATAACTAACTCATATTATAAATTCTATAGTTTGTTGAACACAATGTGTCTGATTTTAAATTTGTTCGTGGCTATCATTGCTTTTTTTGCATTTTGTGATATATTTTAAATAAAGTTATAAAAACAGTACATACATTATATTAGAGGCTTGCAAAAAAATAAGAAAAAAATCAATTGTTTTATAATCTGTTTAAGGTTTGCCTTAGGCATATCTTCTGAACTAGAAAATTTGGTTTTGTTTCTCCTCTCTTTTCTGAACTTACTGACAATTTCATCTTAGTCATGCCTGATTGGCCTATACAGCCAATAACAATCAGTCTTATATCAACTTAAATCATGCGCTGGATATCTTTACAGTCCCTATGAAAAAAAAAAGTTAAGATGTGGTAAAAACCCATAGTATACTACTTATTAGGATGCTAGGTAAATAAAATTCAAAACATGCAGGTGAAGTCCTTGTGGAAGCAATTAACAAGCACAATGGGTTAAGAAAGAGCTAAGAGTTATTTCTTATTATAATGCATGCTTTTAAAGCTAGAATTTGCTTTTGAATCATTGTATATTACATATTTCAAATCAAATTTTTATAAAAACCGTATCTCTTCCCCAGTTTAAATTATATATTTTATCATATAAATTTGAAAATCTTATCAAATCAAAAAGTTTAGTATTGATTCTAGTCCTGACTACCTCATTTCTCATTATATTTACTCATATATCATCACTTTCACAATATTAAAAACATACATAGTACAAAGTTAGAATTCCTGCTTCTTTGCTTTCAAACAGGTTTTCTTATTTTCCAAAATGTTATCCTTTCTTTTAGCTAATTCCAAGATATATTTTGGTGCTTTCTTCTACCTAAGGGTCATGTAATTTCAGCTCAAGAGGCTCATTTTCTAAAATTCCGACATAGCCATACAAACTGATTTCTGTGCACATTACCTGACTTCTACAACAGTGACAAGACATTCATGAGGTCATTTAGCAATAAATTGTTGAATTAGTTTTTTAATATAGCATAACAAATCACCACAAACAGCAGCTTCAAGGACACACTTAAGTAACATGTTCTATGCACAACTTAGATGTGTTCCTGTGCAAAGATCCAATCAAAGTCTCAAGAGAGTCTTGACTGTCACCTGAGGATCAATGGAGAACAATTTGTTCCCAGACTCACTCAACTGATGTAACTCATTGTTTGTAACCATACCAAGATGTGTATATAATGGGAACCACCTAAATGTGTAGTTATCGCTTGTGTCATCACAGCTTTATAAGCCTGTTTCGTCAACTAGCCCATTAGTAACTTTCCTTAACTGTGTCTCTGGTAAGTAGAACTCAGAGGTTGGTATCTGACTGATTCAAAATTTTGATTTACTGACTAAAGAGTTACTTATGATCTATATAATTTTATGATACTGGTTAAAGGAAAGGCAATAAACTCATTATATAATGTGATGTTACTTTTGTTGCAAATATCATAGCTATATTCCAAATGGGCCTACAAGTATTTAATAGAAATTTAAACAAGCTGAAATACACAGAAACAGCAAATAAGCAGCATTATCTCTGTCATATAAAGACACAACCCATTCATTTACACATATTTTTGAAAATGTATTTGGGAAGATGAAGGGTTTTTTGTTTTGTTTTGTTTTTTTGTACTGGAGACTGAACCCTGAACTTTATGCTTGTGAGGCAAGTGCAGGAATCACTGAGGTAAATCATTGGCAAGCTATTTTTAATTTTAAATATTTTTTGGTGCTGAAACTAAAGGTATTAAAACTCTATATAAAATAAAAAGCAATTAATTTTCCACAAGGATAATCAAAAAGTTTAGCATCATAAAATCAATAAATATGAAAGTATGATATTAAAGATTGAAGTATAATAATGTTAACCATTAACCTTCACTCTTTGGTTATCACTATTATGATGTAATTAGAGATTTTTAGACTAGGAATATTAGGTGTAATACAAACAAAAATAATACTATAAATTATTTTTGTTTATATACAAATAAAAACAAATTAGACATTACTTGAAGAGATTATGTACCTATACAATATCAGCTGTCACTGAAAATGAGTCTTATTATAATATGGCTGAATAAGTTCATCTGCTTGGGGACACAGAAATGTATAATGTGCTCTCAGGCTGACCTATATATTCCAGAGAAAGAAAAACAATGGTTTACAGATTCTCTGTCTGTAGACTATCAAATTAAACGTACTTTTGGTGGGGTCCGGGGATTTAGCTCAGTGTTCCAGCATCTTCCTGGCAAGCTCAACATCCCACGTTTGATCCCCAGAACCACATACCGCCATGCTGGACATGGTGGCTTATGCTTGTAATCCCAGAAGTTGGGAGGCAGAGGCAGGATTTCTGTGAGTTCAAGGCTAGCCTGGGCTGCATAGTGAGTTCAGGGCCAGCCTGAACTACAAAGCGAGACTTTGTCTCAAAAAAAGTAAAAAACTTAAAAAGTAGTTTTGATAGATTTCCAATGCTTACATCTACAATTTAGACAAAAAGAATATAATAGTGGATTTGCATGAATAATGTAATAATGAAATCCAGGATTGAAACGTGAACCATGGAACTGTCATACTCTCCTATAAAACTAGGCCAGCCTGTGAGGACTTATTTCCTGGGGCAATAATTTTTTTTATTTTACCCTAATCCTGCATCTCTCAAAGTTTTTTCCAGCTCTTACCTTACCTTTTCCCAGCTCTCATTACCTTACCAATTCCAGTGTATACTTTTCTGAATAATTTCTGTAGCATATATTAACATTCTATTCATCTTTATCAATACAAATATTAACTGAATCATTACTATGTTAGGAAGTAGATAATGGGAATCTGTAGCATATTTT
>PVIC010059712.1:0-10045 GCA_004025085.1 Thryonomys swinderianus | reverse complement strand
CCTGTCTCAAAAATTAAAAAAAAAAAAAAAAACTGTTCACAGAGCCAGGCATGGTGGCTCATGCCTGTAATCCTAGCACTCAGAAGGCAGAGGCAGGAGGATTACTGAGTTTGAGGCTTGCCTGGGCTACATAATGAGCTCAGGGCCAACCTGAACTACAAAGCAAGACCCTGTCTCAAAAAACAAAACAAAACAAAAAAAAAAAAACTGTTCACAGATGTAGTGGCAGAAAACTTCACAGGAAAAGAAAAAGAATTTCACATTAAGATAAGTGAAGCATAAAGGACTCCAAGTGGCTGTGATAAAAAATCTACACCTAGACATATAATACTCAAGATTTCAGAAACCCAACAGAAGAAATATTGAAAGCAGTCAGAGAAAAGAAACAAACTACATACAAAGGAAAGTCCATCAGAATCACTGCAAATTTATCAATGCAAATACCCCAGTAAAGGAGAGCCTGGAGTGAAATGTTTCGAGTCCTAAAATAAAACAACCTCCAACCTAAACTGATGTATCCTACAAAACAATCCCTCAAAATCAGTGGAGAAACAAGATACTTCCACAACAAAGAACACCTAAGAAACTTCACAAAAACCTGCATTCCAAAAAATTCTAAACAATATCCTAGTAAAAGACAATGAATGTCACAATCTCACGAGACCCAGCAGAGTAAAATCATTGGGCAAGGCAAGAAACTGAATGGAAAGGGCAAAAAGACAAGAATAAAAGAGCCAAGAACAAGAAAACATCATGACAGGACTAAATTAGTACATGTCAATTATTACCATTAATGTTATAATGTGGTCTCAATGTGCCTATTGACCGTCCTACAGACTGGCAGAATGGATTAAGCAGCAAGATCCAACAATATGCAGTATGCAAGAAACATGTTTAACTGAAAAAGAAATCCACAGACTCAAAATAAAAGAATGGAAAACAATTCTGCCTTGCAACAGGAAACCACAAAAATGCAGGAGTGTCTATCTTATTTGTAGACAAAGTAGTTTTGAACTCAAAACTGGCTAAGATAGTCAAAGGACACTATCCCTCATACAGGGAACAAGTCAAAAGGAAGAGATGACATTCATAAATATTTATGCACCAAACTCTAGTGTACCCAATTACATAAAACAAACATTAATGGACATGAAAAGCAAGATAAGCACTAATACAATAGTAGTAGAGGACCTCAGTGTCCCACTTTCACAAACAGATGGATCAACAACAAAAACAAAAACAAAAAAATCAATAATGTAACACTTGGACTGAACCAAACTTTTGAAAAAATGGACTTAACATATGTCTACAGAGAATTTCACTCCACAAAGACAGAACATATATTCTTCTCAGCTGCTCGTGGGTCATTCTCCAAAACATACCACATGTTATTTCACAGAGCACGTTTAAGAAAATGCAAAGAAATTGAAGTTATCCCCTGTATACTGTCATCATCCAAAACAATGAAATATCCAGGAATCAACCTAACAAAGGAGGTTAAAGATCTCTACTCTGAAAACTATAGTATTCTGAGAAGTGAGATCAAAGAGGATATCAAAAAATTATGACATTGTGCAATAGAAAATATTCAAAGGGAAATGGTATAGGGCTAAGTAACAAGGGGAAAGAAAAAAATGTGATGGTAATTAAAAAGAAAAAGGAATTAAAGGTTTTGTATATAGAGGGTAGGGGGTTGTAGGGTGGGTAGAGAATGGGAAAAATGAGAATTACATCATGTCATATACTGGCACAAATTCTCAATGTTGAGTGTGATCATGAGGTATATATAATGTACCAATAAACATTCAAATTTTTTAAAAATTAAAGACATTTCTTGTTCCTGGGTAAGAAGAACCAATATCATTAAAATGGCCATACTGCCAAAACTGCTACACAGATTCAGTGCAATCCCAAATGAAATCCCAACAGCATATTTCACAGAGCTAGAGAAAATCTAAAAATTCATGTGGAACCAAAAGAGACCTAGAGTAGCAAAAGCAATCCTAGGCAACAAGGACCTGGCAGAGGCTAATCCCCAACTTGAAACTGTACTACAAAGCCCCTGTGATAAGAACAGCATGGCACTGGCAAAGAAACAGACCTGAGGATCAACAGAACAGACTAGAATACCTAAAAACTACTCCAAACACACTAAGCAATCTCATCTTTGACAAAAGAACCAAACACTCTCAATGGAGGAAAGATAGCCTATTTAACAAATGGTGCTGGACAATCTGGGTTTCAACCTGCAAAAGAATAAAGTTAGATTCATGTTTTTCTCCAAACACCAAACTAAAATCAAAGTAGATTAGAGACGTAAATATTAAACAATAACCTACTGGAAAATAGACTAGGTATTGAAGACAGTGGGATAAAGACTTTATGAACAAAACCTCAGCAGCGTGGGAACTAGTAGAAAGAGTCAACAACTGGGATCTCATCTTACTAAAAAGCTTCTGCATAGCAGAAACCACAAACAGAGCAAGAAGACAGCCTACACTATGGGAAAGAATTATCAGCTGTTTCTCAGACAAAGGACAACTATCTAAAGAATATAAAGAACCTAAAAAACCAGCCCCCCAAATTTAAAGACCTAGTGCAAAAAGGGGCACTTGAAATGCACAGGCATTTTTCAGATTAACAAGTAAAGGAAGTGAAGAAACATATAAAGAAATGTTCAATATCACTGGTCATTTGAGAAAGACAGATGAAAACAATACTGAGATTCCATGTCTCTCCACAAAGAATGGTTGCTGACGCTTTGTGAAGAAAGGAACCCAACGAAGATCAATGTGGGAGATTTCTTAGAAAACTAGGACTTGAGGTCCCACTTGATTTGGCTATTCCCCTGCTAGGTAAATACATAAAAGCATAAAAAGGATGATGCCACAATGACATACGTGCATCTGTATGTACAGCAGCTCTGTTTGGGATAGCTAAATCTTGGAAACAGTCCAAGTGGCCATCAATGGGAAATGACAATGAATATGTGGTTTTATTACTGGAATGGAATGGAATGGAATGGAATGGAATGGAATATTACTCAGCCATAAAGAATGGTAAATTTGAGTAATTTATTTTCAAACGGATGTACCTTACGCACATACTCATAAAGTGAAATATTTACAGATATGTAAGTACCATATCTTTTCTCTAGTATGAAAAACTGAAGGTGTAAATGAATGTCAAAATATATGATAGGTAATATAAAATGTAAATTGTCCAAAAGGAAAAGAGGAAGAGTGGGTAGGGGAAAATAAAGAGGGAAAGAAAAAATTGATAGTAAAAAAAGGAAACAAAGGTTATGTATATGGAGGGGTAGGGAGGGCAGGGCAAAAGAAAAAAATGAAAATCAAGAGGTACAAATTCTCATTGTTGAATGTGATCATAATGTATGTGTAAAATATGCCAATAAAATCAATTTTTGAAAAAAGTTGGCAAAAGTGTGGTTTTCTTTTGTTTGAGGTTATGAGTACAAAAAAACTGTTTTCTGATATAAATGATAACCAATACATTCCTTCATCTATAAAATACAGAGTTGTATGAGTTAACACAATAACAAGCAAAGGGCTGGGAATGTAGTTCAGTGGCATCATTGCCAGCAATGCAAGGTCCTGTGTTCAATGTCTGGTGCTGGGAAAAAAAAATTCAAATATGATTGTACATAAATATAAATAAGTTTGGGGAGGTAGGAAGAATGGAAAAAAGATCTAAGGGAAAAGATTCAAAGTTTAAAAAATGGCAGAATAATACAGAATCAATGGACCAGTGTTTCTCAAACTCCAGTGAACTAAACCATAGAAATAAAGTTAACAAAAACAAAGCCAAAAAAATTCCACCAAGTCTGTTCCACTAGAATGGACCTTAACTCTAAACTTTTGAAAAAATGCCATCTTGAAAGAGAGGGGGAAAAAAAATGGCAGTAATCAAATACTATACTCCAGTCCTTTTGCACACATTATTCATCAAAAAAAATCAGAAAAACAATAAGAATAAAGATGAATGGGTAAAATTCTAAAATATTTCATTGGTAAACTCCAATTCTTACTTTTTTAAAAAAATGTCAAAACATATGAATAAAAAGAAATAAATGCCCATAAATACTCTGGGTAGGAGAGGTAAAAACTCCCCTGGGATAAACCACTAGGTAAGCGGAGGAAGGGTACAAATAACTGAGGAACGGATGCCTCCCCTCAGATGACACGATGGAGAATGACACTGGGTCCATCTGCACCCGGAATTCTGATTGGACAACAGAAGAAGGGATGTGTCACAGATAGACTAAAATGACCATCAATTTCTTAACAGCTTACAAAATTCACTTAAATGGTAGGAGTTGTAATGAATTTGAGTGACGAAATTAGTAAGAATTCATGTTTACTAAATAAAATGACACCCAGGAACAAGCATACAGTACTGGGCACCCAGATATTACATTTTGTTACTGGAGATTGAACCCAGGGCTCTTGCACTGTGTTACATCCCCAGTCCTTTTTTTTTTTTTTTTTTTTTTTTTTTCCCTGAGATAGTCTTTCAATCCTCTTGCTTCAGCACTGAGATTACAGGTACATGCCACTGTGCCTGGCTCAGATATTGGTTTCTAGTTCCATTCTCCAAGAGCAGGTACTAGGGCTCCTTTGAAAAATGGCTGATTCTAGGACTATGGCAGGAAACCAACAAGATGAGACCAAGCCATCTCACAGTACCATAAAGAGTTCAGAAGCAAACTGATGGGGGTCATATCAAACGACATAGGAGCAAATGAATGGCTAAAACTAGAAAAAGTGAAGTAACAAAATAAAGTAGGAATGGACTATAACCCAAAGAGTAAAAGGACTATGTGTGCACTTACAGAGTTGTAAGTGACTGAATAAATTAACAAATGCAGAAAAGACACATCTCCTGTGCAGAAAAATTCCAAATAAATAATGCAAATGTACCATGCTAAGTAAGGGACCATCCCCTAACTGTAAGCACACTTAGTGACCTCCTTCCAAAAAGCACAGTCTGGAAAGGAAGAGAAAAGGAACTGTACAGTGGAGAAACTGACAAGCACCCTTCAGCCCAGTTTAAGGTTAACATGCACAGGACATGCCCACTACGTGATGAGAGGGAAATAGCAGCTTACTTGTGTTGTCTTCCTCATATGAATGAATTGACTTCCTCAATGAAGTCATATAAATCCAGTCTAATCAAGAGAAAACTATTTAGACAAATGCCAAATGAGGGACAACATTGATGCACAAAATGAAGTACTCCTTAAAAATGTCATAACAGGGCCAGAGATTTAGCTCAGTGGTTCAAGTGCCTGCCTTGCAAGCACAAGGTTCTGAGTTCAATCCCCAGTAACCACATACAACAATGCTGGGCATGGTGACTCACACCTACCAGCAATCAGTACCACATATAACAGTGCCCAGCACAGTGGCTCATGCCTGTAATCCCAGAACTCAGGAGGCAGAGACAGGAGGATTGCTGAGTTTGAGGCTTGCCTGGGCTACATAGTGAGCTCAGGGCCAGACTGAACTACAAAGCAAGACCCTGTCTCCAAAAAAAAAAAAAAATGTAACACACCAAGCCTGAGAAGTTGCCACAGTCAGAGGAAAAGATGCAGACATGAAAAGTCAATGCGCTGTGGTATCTGGGTGGCATCCTAGAACAAAAGGGTCATTAGGCACAAACAAAAGAGTCTATGGAGCTCACTAGACTGCATCAGACTGTAACACGACAGAGAAACACAATGAAGCTGGAGAAAACTGAGACTGTACCATCATTCAGAACATTCTCAGTCACTTGATGTAAGAACTATGCAGATGATAGCCGAAATCATTGTATACCATTGCAAGTTATTTGGTGACTATTTGGCAAATACAGGTTTACTTCACAAAAAAAATGCTTTCTTGTTTTAATTTTTTTAAATTGACAGATGAAAGTGCATCCACATATGATGCCTAATATTATGTTATGTTTGTGCATGTACATTGTGGAATGACTGAGTTTACCTAATGCAATATGCAGCACTTCATATGGTAATTTTTCTGGTGAGAACACTTTACATCCATCCTCAAGTTTTTCAAGAATATACTACACTGGTAACTCTAGTCAACGTGTTGCACAGCACATCTCCGGTACTCAGTCCTCCTATATAACTGAAACAATATATCCACAAAAGAATTCACAGAAGAAAAGAATGTGAACCTTTAAGTTTGACTCAACCTTTGGAATACAAAACCGAGGACATATTTAAATTATTGATAACAGGCACTATGTCAACAGCTCAGTTTCAAGTAGACTAAATTGAAGCAAAGCACACATCCATGGAATATAATTTAACAAGTGTAAACTAAACTGAAATTTACAGGTACACAAAATATTTGTACCGGGCCTGAGATTTAGCTCAGTGGTTCCAGCGCCTGCTCACAAGTGCAAGGCCCTGAGTTTGATCCCGGTAACTACATACAATGCTGGGCATGGAGACTCATGCCCACCAGCCATCAATACCATATACCACAGTGCCGGGCGTGGTGGCTTGCGCCTGCAATCCCAGCACTCAGGAGGCAGAGACAGGAGGACTGCTGAGTTCCAGGTTTGCCTGGGCTACATAGTGATCTCAAGGCCAGCCTGAACTACAGAGTGAGACCCTGTCTCAAAAAAAAGAAAAAAAAATTTGTACCATTCAGTACCATGGAAGTATAGTTTATCAAAACTGATAAAACAGTATGCACAAAATTTAGTGGTGCAATTCTAGACTCAATTAGGATATAGGCCCTGACACCATTATTTTTCAGAAAGCAGTCATGAACTTGATCAATACATTATCAATTCCTAGCTCTAAGATTCTATACACTTTCAAATACTGGATTAGAACTCCTTCTGCACTAACCCTCAGCTCCCATCCACTCATTTGGCTTCTAACCCACTGCTCCCAGCTTTCTGGTCCACACAGCCTACATACGGAGAGCTCACCACATGGCCCACTGGTGCAGTTATCTGGACACCCCTATACTAACCACACACCCCAGGACACTGAGGCAGGTCCCCCCTACAAACATATACAAGACCAAAGGTTCACAGTGACAGAAGACTCAGCAATTTAAGTGCTAGTATGGTATGGTGCAGAAGCAACTGTTTTCTAATAAATGCACAGAAATATCAAATGTAACTTATCTTTTTCAATACAATATATTTCAGAGCTAGATGGAGTTGTATGTAAGGGACAAATGACAGGGTACCTAAGACTGCTTTAAACTTTTTCAGCACAAACAAAAAAAATGATAATGACTAAATCTGTTGATAGTATGGTGGTTCACTGAGCTATTAACTCTACCTGTGTTTATGTTGGAACTTTTCCTGATAACTCTTGTATGTGAAACAATATGATATACTTAGGAAGTTAGTATGTGATAACAATAGTATCTCAAATTAGAAGACAAGGATAAATTACTCAATAAACAGTATCAGGAGAAATGATTAGTCATCTAGGAGAAAAAAAGCTGGGCTCATGGATCACACATGAATCAAATTCCATGGAACAAAGATGTAAATGTAAGAAAATGAAATCAGGGCCAGAGATTTAGCTCAGCGGTTTCAGTGCCTGCCTCACAAGCACAAGGTCCTGAGTTCGATCCGATAACCACATAGAATGCTCACCACATAGAATCACTCACGCCCACCAGCCATCAATACCACATACCACAGTGCCGGGCGTGGTAGCTTGCCCCTGTAATCCCAGCATTTAGAAGGCAGAGACAGGAGGATTGCTGAGTTCCAGGTTTGCCTGGGCTACATACTGAGCTCAGGGCCAGCCTGAACTACAAAGCGAGACCCTGTCTCAAAAAAAAAAAAAAAAAGTTAACATCTCTAACACAGAGTCCTACAAATTAGTCATCATGGTCCAACAAGAAAATAATAAAGGAATATGGACAGGTCATAGAAAAGGAAATTATGGCTAATTTCAGAAATTCAAATTAAAAGATACATACATACCACTTTTCATTCATTCTATTAGCAAAAATCAAAAAGGCTCCATAATGTGATATGCTGGTGAGGCTCAGGGGAAAATAGCCAGCTCATACATCATGGCTGATGGGAGTACAAACACACACAATCTCTAGGAAAACAACTGGGCAAAATACCTATGAAGACCGCCCATCCCAATATATAAAATTTCTGTTATGTGGATAGAGTCCAGAATGTGTGATGTGGATATGGAACACAGCTCTTTAGGCATAATTAATGCACATAAAGATAACCTAGTATGTGCTAAAATTAACTGCTACCACTTCTACTTTGTGTACCAGTCTGATGAGGAATTTCAAAAAGCAAACGAGTCAGTGTGGAAGTTCGTCAAAAAACTAAGATTAGAGGTTCCATTTGATCCTACTATTTCCCTGTTGGGTATATTCACAAAAGAATTAAAAGCATCACACCACAGTGATACATGTGCACTCATTTTTATAACAGCACAATTGGTAACAGCTAAATCTTGAAAACAGCCCAAATGCCCATCAATCAGAGACTGGATAAATAAGATATGTTGTTTTTATAAAATGGAGTATTGCTCAGCAATAAAGAATGATAAGAGACATTTATAGCTAAATGGATGCATCTTGAGGCCATACTCTTAAGTAAAAGAAACAGGACGCAGCTGTGTAAATACCAAATCATTCCTCTACTGTGAGAAACTGAAGATGTAAATAAAGTCCAGAATGTATGATAGGTATTGTGAATAGGAAGAAAACAAGGAAAAAGGAAAAGGGTAGGGGCAAAAAAAGATAAAGAAAAAATTTGATACTAAAAAAAATGGAAGCAAAGCTTATATATAGAGAGGGTGGGGGATTATAGGGAGGGCAGGGGAATGGGAAAAATAAGAATTAAGATATATCATGTACACATACAAATTCTCAATGAGGAATACGATCATAATGTATTCCTAAAATGTACCAACAAACTAAAAAAAAAGGCAAACAGAAAATATGAGAGAAAAGTTAAAGGGACACAAGCCAAGTCCACAATATTACCATATGTAACAGGAATGCCAGAAATAAAGAGGTAAAGAAAACACAGATATGGAAATGAATCACAAAATCAGAAAAATTCCCAGAGCTAAGAAATGCAGCTCCAGACTGAGAGAATCCATACAGCCCTAAGCATGGACGGCGACTGAAAAAGAAGAAGCCTTTCACACGGAAATACCTTCTGATACTAAAAATGACTAAAGCTGAAGACAAGGTCCTAAAGTAATTCAAAGAGTGAAAAGAAAATACACCTACAAAGAGAGAAAAATGAGACTTCTTAAATACAAGAATGTATAGGTACTCAAAAAGTTAAGAATCAAAGCTCTGAAAGAATATTGTCAACTTTAAAATGTTTTTACCTACCCCAGCGGAGTCCAGAGAACCACAGGCCTTCTCTGAATTAATTACTCAAGAACCACATTCTAGACTACACAAAAATCAGTTTTACTGCCATATTTTGCTTTTAGATTATGTTAATTTTTGTTTCATCTTCTGGGTAAGATTTACTCACAAAGGGAAAGAAGGTAAAAGAGAGGAAGAAAGATAAAGTCTTATTTGATAGAAGTTGTTGGTCCTTTAATGAGTTTAGGCCCGAGAGAGAGAACAGACCAGACAAAAACACATCCACACATATTTGAGCCACAAAGTTGTCATTACTAAAACAGGAGAAGAGGGGGGCCAGAGATTTAGCTCAGTGGCTCCAGTGCCTGCCTAGCAAGCACAAGGTCCCTGGTTCAATCCCCGGAAACCACATACAACAAACAGTATTGGGTGTGATGACTCACACCCACCAGCAATCAGTACCACATACCACAATGCCAGGCGTAGTGGCTCACGCTTATAATCCCAGCACTGGTGAAGCAGAGGCAGGAGGTTTGCTGAGTTCGAGGTTTGCCTGGCTACACAATGAGCTCAGGACCAGCCTGAAACTGCAAAACGAGACCCTGAGAAAGAATGAAAAAGAAAGAGAGGAAGGAAGGAAGGAAGGAAGGAAGGAAGGAAGGAAGGAAGGAAGGAAGGAAGGAAGG
>PVIC010059711.1:0-10044 GCA_004025085.1 Thryonomys swinderianus | reverse complement strand
GCTGGCCCTGAGCTCACTATGGTGCCCAGGCAAGCCGCCACAAACTCAGCAATCCTCCTGTCCCTGCCTCCTGAGTTCTGGGATTACAGGCGTGAGCCACCACACCCGGCATTGTGGTATGCGGTGTTGATTGTTGGTGGGCGTGTTTCCACGCCCAGCATTATATGTGGTTACCGGGGATCGAACTCAGGACCTTGTGCTTGTGAGGCAGGGGCCGGAACCACTGAGCTAACCCTCCGGCCCAGTAGAAGGTCTTTTTAAACAGATGTTTTTGGGGAAGCTTATGGCTAGTGCGAAATCCCAAGATGAGAATGAACTGAGTATATTCAAGAAAGGAAGACTTGTGCAACTGGTAGTATGGTGAGCGAGAGGGAGAGTGGTCTCCACAATAAGAGGGAAAAAAGAAGTATGGGCTAGGCCATATGGAGATGTGAACTCTATGATGAGAAATTTTCTTTTTCCTTTTTTTGAGGTTCACAGGGAACCCTTTGGGTTGACAGATAGACCTATATTTTCCCTTGAAGAAATTCAGTTTTGTAAATATGGATACTTCTAAAGACAATGGCCACATGTAGAACAGGATAGGAACATTCATAACACTTTTAGTGTGGTATAGGGATGGAACTCAGGTCCTCACACATGCTAAACAAGACTTCCACCACTGAACTACATCCTCATTGCCATTTGTAAGGCTTCTTATCATGAAGATTGAAGTTATTTGAAATATTTCTGTTAAGCCATACATCTTACCTCATTGAGTCTACCCCATTGGGCAGCATGACATAACCGCTGCTAGACTTTCTCAGTCCTACCATCTCTTGTCATACAGTGTCCCACTGTATGACCCAACAAACTTGGGATTAATGATCATATCTCTTGATATCTCTGGATCATGCTCTTCACTTTTTGAAGCACAGGGGTGAGGATAAAGGAGGCTAAATAATTGTTTCATTTTCCCTTGCCACAAGACCATGGCACTGTCCCACTCAAAACCCTCCAAAGGGTCTGTCAAACTGCAATTACCAAGTTCTTAAGAAGAATCCCATGATGGAAAGTACAGTTGACTTGGTAGCTCTCCAATTGTCATTTACTTCAACACCACTACAAAACTCAGAAATTGCAATAGCGCACACCTCCGAAAGCTTTACATAACATATAAACAGCTTATACTTATCTGATCATCTGTTTTCTGCGTAGAGCTTTTGATCATGCTAGTTTGTTTGGTTTTACAACAGTTCTATCAAGAAGGTATTATGAGTCCTATTTTATACATGAGATAGCTAAGTGTCCCAAAATACATGGAACATTTTCAAAGTCACAATGGTGCAGTAAAAATAGGTCTTTAGACACAAAGACATTTTAGTTTGATTCCTCTTTGTTATGTCCAAATTACTTTTGAATTAAATAAGATTTACTAGGTTGAAAGGAACATATTTCCCCTTACATATGACCATCAGATATATGAAACATTTCTCAACATTTCCAAGATCAGGGAAATCCAAATCAAAACCATAATGAAATATCATCTCATTCCAGAAAGAAATGGCTACTATCGAAAAGCTCGACACAGAAAGTCCTGCCAAGGATGTCGAAAAAGGAGATCCCTTGAAAACTGCTGATGGGAATGTACACCAGCACAGACATTATGTAAAACAGTTTGGGAGCACCTAAAAAATTAAAAATAGATCCACCATATGATCAAGAATTCTCATATCTGGGTGTATAGCCAGAGGAAATGAAATAATATATCGAAGAGATATCTACACCTCCATGTTCATTGCAGGACTACTCACTAATAGCCATGAAACAAGAACAAACAGTGTTTATTTACTGATGAATAGATAAAGAATATGTTTCACATATACACAGTGGAATGCTGTTGGAACATAAAAAAGAACTGAAACCCTGATCTTCCTGTCAACATGGATGGGCCTGTGGGTGGTTTTATTGAGTGCAATAACCCAGGCACAGAAAGACAAGTACTACAGTGTCTTAGTTACTTTATGGATTGCTGAGACAAAATACCCAACATCCACAAGTTAAGGGAGGAAAGGTTGATTTTGGCTCACAGTTTGTAGAGGTTTCAGTTTATAGTCAACTGGTTCCAAGGCACAGCAGCATGACAGAGGAGCATGACCAAGAGGCACAGCAGAGAAGAGAAACAGTCCATGGCAAGACAGGCAATAAGTCGCAGCAGTACTAGGGAGCCTTTGCTTCTCTTTTATCCTATCCAGGCTGTATGGCTATTGGTTGGTGTTACCCATACCCAGGGTGGAGCTTCCATATCTAGAAATATACTCAATCCACTTAGTTGTCACACACCGTTAATCCCAGTACTACAAGCCCTAGACCCAGCCACCCCTAAAAAGCTACACCTATCGGTGCTTGAAACTTTAAGGGGATCTTCTAGATACATGCCATAAGATTCCACCCTTGGCTCCCAGAATACTCATATGCATTCCTTTAAGCAAAAGGCACTTAACCCACATAAAATCTTAACAGTTTCAGCAGTGCTGAAAAATCCAAGTCCAAAGTTTTCTCTGAGATTTAAGGCCAAAGGTACAAATAGGGGGATAGGAAAGAGTGGAACCAAAGCAAGTCCAAAATGTAGCAGGGCAGACATTGTGTCCCATAGTTCTGTGTCCAGCACATGGGGCAACCCAGCAAGATATGAACACCAAAGGTCTTAGACAGCTCTGCATCTGTGCCACTGCCACTGGTTGTAGCTCCCATGCCTTCTCTCTTCAGCTGGTTTTGCTCATGCCTTGCAGCTTTCCTCAAAACAACCCATGTTCCTGGCTTCTTCAACTTTCTGTGGTCTCCACTGAGCCTTCCGCTTCATGCTCACAACTTCACCCTCTTGCCCTGTCAGGAGCGTACTGCTTCACTTCCGAGGACTTCTGAAATCCTGGTGAAAGTCTTCCTGTCCCCATAACTCTTGCATTCTTTCCCCAAATTAATTGCTTCACCATCCAAAACCTCAGTCTCAGGCACAGTCTCTGGACAGGAACAAAATGTAGACAAATTTTCCACCAAGACATAAAATACATGGTCTCAACTCCATCTGCCACCTCAGTCCTTCTTCCCAACAGAAACCTCCTGAGCATGGTCTTTACCAGCTGCATTTCTGTTACCATCCAGGTCTGCTGATCTTTGAATAGAATTTCCCATCAAGATGGACTTACAGCATTCCAGGGCTACTTTTTCAGCTGATATCTCCAAACCTTTCCAAACTCTTGCCACAGACCATTTCCAAAGGCTTCTGAACCACATGCCTGGGTAGGATCACCACAATAATGCCTCTTCTCTGGTACTAAAATCTGTTGTAATTACATTTTTGTTATGAGATGAAATACTTGACACCCACAAGTTAAAGAAGGAAGCATTTATTTTGGTTCACATTTTTTTTTGGTTTTTTGTTTTTTTGTTTGTTTGTTTTTTTGAGACAGGGTCTCGCTTTGTAGTTCAGGCTGGCTCTGAGCTCACTATGTAGCCCAGGCAAGCCTCGAACTCAGCAATCCTCCTGTCTCTGCCTCCCAAGTGCTGGGATTACAGGTGTGAGCCACCATGCCCGGCTTGATTCACATTTTGTAGAAGTTTCAGTCCATAGTTGTCCTCTTCCAAGGAAGAGTAGCATGACAGAGAGGCATAGCAGCAGTGAAAAAAAATCATGGTGTGAAAAAAAGAATGCAAGAAGCAGCAAGCAACAGCAGCAAGCCTGGCTTCTTTCTCTTTATATTTCATACAAATGAAAAAGTTATTGATTGGTGCCACCCACACTCAAGGTGGTGCTTCCATTATCCAAACCCAGAATTTTGCTAAACCCATTTAACTATCACACACCCTTGATCTCGGTGGCACACCATTAATTCCAGTATCACACAGCCTAGTTACTGTTGAAAAGTTCCCAGATCCACTTACCATTGAAAAGCCTCACCTATGAATGCATGAGGCTTTGGGAGGACATCTCGATGAAAGCCATAACAACCCCCTTTCTCATTTATATGTGAAATTTATATCAGCTACTATCATAGAAATTGAGAGTGGAACAAACTAGTTTTCAGAGGCTAGGAAGAGTAGGAAGAAGAAGAAATAAGGGAAGGTTAATAAGTGAACACAAAGTTACAGTTAAGAGCAACTTGTAATGTGTAATTGTACATTAAGCTGCCGATAGATCATAATGCACTATACACTTCAAGACTACATGATAGGATTTTAAAAGTTTTCACCATAAAGAAATAATTATTTCAGGAGGTAGGAGGTTTAATGTGACTTAAACATTTTATAATATATCAAAACAATGTATATTACATCATTAATATACAAAATGTGTGTTTTTATAGTACATAATATGTAAAGTTAAAATAAAGTTAGAGAAATTAGATAAACTTTAAATGCTTATGATCAGAGAAAAAATAACAAAATGTAACAGCAACTTGAAATATGTAGTGCATTTATGTATGTAAGGAAATCTGTAGACAGATAACCTGTGTCTTTTTGGAAAGAGTAATAGTCGTTATCAAGGACAAAGGCCTTCTATTCATTTGGGGCACTTTGCTGTTTTATCCTCTCTTGGTGGTTTCATGGTTGACACAACTCAAAATATCCACATTTTCTTTTTGTTCCTTTCTTTTCTCTTTTTCCTTTTTTTCGGCTTTTGTTATATTTATTCAAAACTGAGGAAAACTTGATCACATGTACCTCCATATCAAGGAAGCTACAAGCCCTTCTTCATGAAATTTGTTTTATTTTTAAAATGTTCTTCATATTGTATTGGTATACATAATGATCACATTTATCATAAAGTATTTGTACCTGTACATAATATATCTTGATTCTTCTCTTTTTCCACATTCCCCTTCCCTCCCTTCTGCCTGGAAGGGAAAAAAAAATGGAAACAAAGCTTTTCTTCTTCTTTGCCGTACCAGGAGTTGAACACAGGATCTTTGGCCTGAGCTATACCCTCAGCCCTTCAAAAAAAATTATTATTTTGAAACAGAATCTCATTAACTCACTAAGTTACCTGGACTGGGCTCAAACTCACAGTCCTTCTGTGCCAGCCTCCCACAGAGCTGGAATCCAGGGATCAGCCCACCACCACCACCAGTTCCAACTCTAAAGAATCACACCTTGTAACATCGTGAGTCAAGAAGTTGAGGCAGGATCAAAATAGCTTACACTCCTTGGAGAAGAAGTGTTTTTCCAAATGTCTCTGATACAGTTTCTCTTGTACGTTATGGTCCTGAAATGGGGGATGTAACTATATCCAGCTGAAAAGAAGACTGGGAAATAAATATCTGTCAAACAAGAATGGAGTTGCTCATTCTTCTTGTGCTACCTAAAATAAAACCAGTGTTCTGTTAGCAAGGAAGAGAAAGAGCAGTGGCATTTAGATACGTAGCTACCAGCATCTCAGGCAACTTTTTTTTTCAGTTCCTTTTATTTGTTTTTTAATTACACTCATGATTTATAAATAGCATTGTAAATAAGTCATGGCAGAAAATTAACAGTGTTTCCTCACGTCTTTCGAGAAGTGTGATTGCCAAGCTAACTATAATTTTAGGTGCTGAAACTATATTGGCAGATAACATTTCTGAATTTTGTTGTGTTGATTTGCGTTAAACTCACGTTTATTTTCAGCAGTACATAGCATCCCCAAGTCCCAGAAGCTTGACCACAAATAAAGAATGCATATTTCCATTCTCTATTAATGTTAGGTCTTCCTCTGTAATGTGAAGTTACTCATTTATGAGGATTTCACGAGAATTATGCTTTTACATTTTATATTTGATCAGGAAGCATAATAACTTTTTTCTGTGTTTTAATTTGTATTTCTGATTTTAGAAACTTTCTGGTTATTTCTTTTTGTATTCTCAATAGTCATTGTTTATTATTCATTCTGCACTCGTGTATGACATCTGAGCATCCAGACATTGCAGAATGTAGAATATTTTTCAGTTCTTTGTATAGCAAATATATTTAAAATTGGAAATTATTTTAAATTGTTTTCATTTTGTCATGACCAGTGGAATTTTTAATATAATGTTCTTTGCCATATTAATTTTATAGCATGTTAATTTTTTTTTTTTTTGAGACAGGGTCTCGCTTTGCGTTCAGGCTGGCCCTGAGCTCACTATGTAGCCCAGGCAAGCCTGGAACTCAGCGATCCTCCTGTCTCTGCCTCCTGAGTGCTGGGATTACAGGCGTGAGCCACCACACCCGACATTGTGGTATGTGGTATTGATGGCTGGTGGGTGTGAGTCTCCACACCCAGCATTGTATGTGGTTACCAGGGATCAAACTCAGGACCTTGCGCTTGCAAGGCAGGCACCGGAACCACTGAGCTAACCCTCCGGCCCAACATGTTAATTCTTAATAGTAAACTATTATACATTACCACAAAAACATTTTTGATTATACATTTGAAACAAATATATTTTATATTAAGTTACTCTTTTGTAGAAGTTACTATTCTATTTCATCCTTTTAAAAAACTTTTTAGTAAATCCTTCCAGTACATGATTACATTAACTGTAGAGAATGGGTACATGTACATACCACATTTCAATTCCTTTTTCCTCCTTTCCTTTGCCCTCTTATTTTTCCAGCATCAGACTCATTTATTTATCTTGTATAGCCTTATAAAATTAATTGTCATATTGAGATTAAAAATCAGAATAATAAGCCAAAGAACATACAAAACATGTAAGGCAATTGTAGCAAGTCAAGAGAAACTTTTAGGTACATTGTCCATGTTGATTTTTTTCCCCTTTTTCTTATTGTCTGTTTTTATTTCATTATATGTGTAAGAGAAGTTATGCCACACTTTAGTTTTTGTGTCTGACTTACTCTACTTAATATTATGATTTTTATGTACATCTGTTGCCTTACACATGGTAAAGTATTTTTCTCTATGACAGAGTAGTAGTCCATTGTATATTTCTTTAACCACTTGTCTGCTGATAAACATATAGGGTGCTTCCAAGATTTAGCTATCTTGAACTGCACCGCAATAAACACGAGTATACATACATCACTGTGGTATGATGTCTTCAGGTCTTCTGGGAAGGTATCTCAAAGGAGAATATCTGGGTCAAATGGAATTTCTCTTTTTAGTTTTTTGAGGAATCTGCATATTCATTTCCATAGTGGTTGTATTAGTTTACAACCTAGTTTACAGTCCTATCAAAAATGAAGAAATGTCCTTTTCTTTCAAAGGACTTGCCAGCATTTGATAATGTTTGATTTCTTAACAGTAGCCATTCTTTACGGGATGAGATAGACTTTCAGTGTAGTTTCTATTTTTATTTCTCAAATGGCCAGTGAGTTGAGCACTTTTTCATGTATTTATTGGCTGTTTGTATTTATTCCTCTGAGAAATATCCACTTATATTGGTTGCCTATCTTCAGATTTGTGGAGTCTAATTTTTTAAGTTCTTTCTGTATTCTAGGTGTTAATACTTTGAGGAGTAGCTGGCAAAATTTTTACCATTTCTGTAGATTATATCTTCGTTGTTGGTGATTTCCATTGTTGTGCAGAATATTTTTAATTTGATTTCCTTTTTCATTCTTAGTATTATTTCTTGAGCAACCAAGGTTTTCTTCAGAAAGTCTTTCCTTGCACTTATGTATTCAAGAGTTTTACCTGTCATATGCTCATTTTGACTCTATTGGTTCTGCCTATCCAGGTCCAGGGGTATCTTTCCATTTTCTTATATCCTCTTCAACTTCATTTTTTAGACTTTTATATTTTTCATTGTAGAGGTCTTTTACTTCCTTGATTAGGTTAACTCCTATGTATTTCATTTTTCTTGGTGCTAGTGTAAAATAAATTGTTTCCCTTATTTTCCTATTGGTGAGTTTGTTGTTGGTGTATAATTAACATTATTGATTTTTGAGTGTTAGGTTGACATCTTGTTATGTTGTTGAACTTGGATATCGGTTCTAGGATTCCTTTGGTGGTGTTTTGGGGATCTTCTATTCAGAGGATCATGTCAACAGAAATTAATGATAATTTAAATTCTTCCTTCCTCATTAATATCCTTTTTATTTCTTCCTCTCTTTTAATTGCTCTGCCTAATGTTTTGAGAACAGAAGTGGTGATAAAAGACATCCTTATATTAGGGTCAGCATCAAAATTTTAAAATCAGCGTTGTGCTATCATGGTAAAATTAAGAAAATTGATGTGTTCTGCTTATAAAAATAATAAATAGTGGAGTAATTTGGGAGTATTCTTCATTTCAAAAATCTCCTATGTCTCTTGATTAGGACAGAAGAGGCTCAGTAAAATGCTCACATTGATTTGCACCTGCTCCTACTCAGTAAATGTTTACTGAAAACTACAATTGTCTTTGATATTATCCACTATGCCAATTTCTGCCTTTTAATTGGTTTATTTAGAAAATTTTTATTTAAGGCTTTACAATGACCATGTTATTATTTGATTCTTGTCTCCATTGCTTGTTCCTCTTTGTATTTTATTGGCTTTCTGTACAAAAACATGAGTATTTGTATTGATTTATTGTAGTATTTGTTTGAGTATGCTTTTTTGTATTATTGCTTTTGGTGTTACCATCTACACAGGTGACTTCTCCCAGTTCACTGATGATAGCTACATTTTACCAAGTAAGAAAGCATCATTTCTGTTTAGGTTCCTTTAGTTTTTAAGCTTTTACATACTATTATCATGAGATTTAGACATAGTTTTGTTGTATTTGTTTGATCATGAATATTATTTATATAATTCATGAAGAGACACTGTTCACTTTACATACACTTATTTTTCTGTTTCCACTGTTATTTCTAAATCCTTTAATACTCATCATTTTCCTTCTGTTTGAAGAACTCCCTCTTTCTACTTTTAAAGGACAGGTCTACGTGTCCCTTTTCTTCTCCTTTGGCTGAGAATATGTTTCCTCTCCATTTCTGAAGAACCACCTCACTGGATATAGAATTTGCAGTTGGCAATTCTTTCAGCACTTAAAAAATGTGTTGCTTTCTTCTAGTGTCCTTGGTTTCAGAAGAAAACTAATGTCATTTGGATTGTTGTGTCCCTATAGGTAATATAATATCTTTTTGCTATTTTCAAGAATGTTTTCATTCGCTTTTTTACTTCATTTTCTTTTTATTGGTACATTTCATATAACTTCAGTTTCTCATACCAGAGAAAAGATATGGTATTTACACATCTGTGACCTATTTATTTTACTTATGAGTATGTCCTCAAGGTAAGTCCATTGAGTGTAAATGACTCAAAATTATCATTCTTTATGGCAGAGTAATACTCCATTTTATTTTTTAAGAAAACCACATCTTTTTTTTTTTTCTTTTTTTGAGACAGGGTCTCGCTTTGCAGTTCAGGCTGGCCTTAAGCTCACTATGGAGCCCAGGCAAGCCTCGAACTCAGCAATCCTCCTGCCTCTGCCTCCCGAATGCTGGGATGACAGGCATGAGCCACCATGCCTGGTACTGTGGTATGTGGTATTGATTGCTGGTGGGCGTGAGTCACCATGCCCAACATTGTATGTGGTACCGGGATCGAACTCAGGACCTTGTGCTTGCCAGGCAGGTGCTGGAACCACTGAGCTAAATGTCCGGCCCTCGCCAGCATTTCTTGCTGCTTAATTTCCAGATAGCAACCACTCTTTGTTAAGTGAGATGAAATCTCAATGTTGTTTTCATCTGCATCTTTTGAATGACTAGTGATGTTGAACATTTCTTCATATGCTTCTTAGCTGCTTTTACTTCTTCCTTTGAGAAGTATCTGTTCATTTCAGATGCCCATTTTTGAATTGGGTCTTCAAATTGGGGGGTTGTTAAGTTCTCTGTATATTCTAGATAGTAGCCCATTATCTGAGAAATAGCTGGTGTGGGGGCCAGAGATTTAGCTCAGTGGTTCCGGCCCCTGCCTTACAAGCGCAAGGTCCTGAGTTCGATCCGGGTAACCACATACAGTGCTGGGCATGGTGACTCACGCCCACCAGCAACCAATACCACATACCACAGTGCCGGGCATGGTGGCTCACGCCTGTCATCCCAGCACTC
>PVIC010059710.1:0-10061 GCA_004025085.1 Thryonomys swinderianus | reverse complement strand
AGTGCTGGGATTACAGGCGTGAGGCACAATGCCAGGCACTGTGGTATGTGGTATTGATTGCTGGTGGGCGTGAGTCACCATGCCCAACACTGTATGTGGTTACCGGGATCGAACTCAGGACCTTGCGCTTGCGAGGCAGGGGCCGGAACCACTGAGCTGAATGTCCGGCCTGATACCATTTCTTGTAATTCATAAACACCACAATGAAGTTGCAGTACAGTAAGTTGTGGTGGTTTTTTTTTTTTTTGAGGCAGGATCTCATTTTGTAGTTTAGGCTGGCCTTGAACCCACTGTGTAGCCCAAGTTTACCTGAAACTCAGGGCAGTTCTCCTGCCTCAGCCTCCTGAGTGCTGGGATTACAAGCATGCTCCACGGTGCCTGGCAGTATTTTTGTTGAGACAGGGTCTCACTACGCAGTTCAGGCTGGCCTCCAACTCTTGGTAATCCTACTGGTTCTGCCCCCAAAATCCTAACCAATCAACCAAACAAAAAAGTGCAGTTTCAAGGGGAGATTCTTAGTTTGACGTTCAAATAACTGGATATATCATTGGGAATGTAGAAATACGGTTCCAATTTTCTTTTTTGAAGATGAAGAAAGTTTAAATTAATTGTCTAAAGTGACCTAGGTAAATAGCATGATCTAGTCAATGTGATCTAGGTAAATAGCATGATCTAGTCATGATCAGGCCATGTGAATGGCCTGCTATTAACTCGGAAGGTCCTGTAAGTGGATGGAAATGCTTTACTTCACATATGTGGCAGGCCAAGAAAACATATAATACGGGTCGTTAGTTAAAGCTAGATATGGAGTGACAGGGTAAGAAGATAGATATGGAAAGGGTAAGAGAAAGGAGTTCTCTGCCATAGAAGAAACTAAGAACTATATATCCCTCATTTTATATCTGTTTGCTTCACTTTATCTTCATCATAACCCTGCAAAACATATTATCATCATCTTATTCATTACTTGAGACAGGGTGTCTTTTTGTTTCAGGCTAGTCTTGAACTCAAAGGGATCCTCCAGCCTCAGCCTCCCCCAATGCTGGGATTACAGGCATTGCCACCACACTGGACTATTCCTAGCATCTAAAGATGAGAAAAACTGACAGGTGTGGGGCAGACACCTGTAATCCCAGCACTCTGGGAGGCCGAGGCAGGAAGATCCTAAATTGAAATCCAGTTTAAGCAATTTGGTGATTTAGCAAGATACTAGCTCAAAATGGCACGGGGTGGGGGGCGGTGTCCACTGGCAATGGAGCTCAGGGAAAAGGCCCTGGGTTCAATTTGTGTTATGAAAAAAGTGAGTGGAAGGCTTAGAAAAGTTTTAACAGCTGGGTATAGTGGCACCCACCTGTAATCTTAGCACTCAGGAGGCTGAGGGAGGATTGCCACTTGAGTTCAAGGATAGGTTGGGCTACACAATGAGTTGGAGGCCAGCCTCAATTAGATAGCCAGACCCTGTCTTAAAAATAGAGGGCTGGGCGTGGTGGCTCACACTTATAATCTCAGCACTGGAGAGGCAGAGGCAGGAGGACTGCCGTACATGCAAGGTCAGCCTGAGCTACAAAGTGAGTCACGGCCAACCTGAACTACACAGTGAGACAGACCCTGTTTGAAAAACAAGTGTGGGTAGAGAGCAACTGAATCACTGTTGAACACAAGTCACATGTTTATAGCAGCCACGTCCCGTTCTTTCAGAGCTTGCTCCCTGATTATCTCCCCATACCCTAATTGCACAAGTGTGAGAAAACCTGAGAGCAGAGGTGGAAATTCACACCCACTTGGGGCAAGAACACAAATCCTCTTCTCCCCATCCGTAGGCCAAAGGTCTCCTCCCCAGGGGGACAAGACCTCCAAGGTTCTGGAGACCTACCGTGCTGTGATGGGGACGCGAGTCAAGCAGAAAGAGCTAGCAAGGAGCTGTCAGGACGGAGCGCGGCGGGGCCCTTCCCTCCGCCTCTGCTCCGCCTGCTCAGCAAAGCCCACGACCGCCGCGAGCGTCGGGGAACCGAGCCCGTCCGCTCTATCCCCTCGCGCCCTGCAGCAGCCACGTTTAACGCACGGCTGAATGTGAACGGGACCAAGGCGGGCAAGGCGTACATTTCAGACAGAAGCTGAAACTCGCTGTGCGAACCAAACTTGGGCCGTCCTGGCGGCAGGGACTCGAAGCAGTTTGAAAGAGAAGTTTACAGCGGCCGAATGGCGCGCTGGGCTGCACGACGCGCCGGCCGCCACGGGGTGGGGCCGCAGGCAGTGGCGGCCGCGCTTCCTCCCGGCCCCGGCGCGCGGGAGACGCCCGGCCTCCGCCCGCCACGTGACCCGGGGTGTTGCGGTCCGGCCCGTGGGTGGCGGCGCGGCGCGAGGGCGGGGGCGGCGGGGTCACGTGACGGGGTTTAAATCTCCCGCAGCCGGAGCCGCGGGGGCGCCAGTGCCGCGCGTCGAGCGGGAGCAGAGGAGGCGAGGGAGGAGGGCCAGAGAGGCAGTTGGAAGATGGCGGACGAGGCGGCGCTCGCCCTTGAGCCCGGCTCCCCCTCGGCGCCGGCGGCCGAGAGGGAGGCCGCGTCGCCGCCTGCAGAGGAGCCGCTCCGCAAGAGGCCGCGGAGGGAAGGGCCGGTCCCCGGGCAGAGCCCAGGCGAGCCCGACGCGGCGGCCGCGGAGCGCGAGGTGCCGGCGGTCGCCGGGAGCTGCTCGGCGGCGGTGGCGGCGGGCGGGGAGCGGGAGGCCCAGGGGACAGCCGCGGGCGGAGGAGGAGACAATGGGCCGGGCCTGCGGGGCCCAGCGCCGGAGCCGCCGCCGACCGCCGACTGGGAAGACGACGACGACGACGACGACGAGGGGGAAGAGGAGGAAGAGGCGGCGGCGGCGGCGGCGATTGGGTACCGAGGTGCGCGGGGCGCGGGCGGCCGGGACTGCACGTCTCCTTCCCTCCCGGGACTCGCCGTGTGGCGGCCGTGGGCGCGGGGCGGGGCGGGGCGGGGCGGGGCCGGGCGCTCTCCCTCCCTCCTTCCGCGGGCCCGGGCGGGCGGGCGGGCGGGCGGCCCCGGGCCTCGGCCCCGCTGTGGCGGCGGCGCGCCTCGCTCCCGCTCGCTCGCTCCCCGCCTCCCGCGGCCCGCTGGGCTGTCTGCTGCGCAGCCGCCGGGCGGGGAGGCTTTGGGCTTTCGCAGTTGGCTTTAAAATAAGTTTTCCTTCTCCTGCTTTCTCTTTCAGCATATTGTTTTTGTTAAGGATCGTTTTCGTTCTTTTTTCTTTTTTGCCTCCCAACACACTGCAGCCTGCAACTTTTGGCTGTCCCATTTATCGACTTTTTGCAGATTGACACCTGTGCAATTTTTAAATTTTTTTCAGGCTTTATTTCTAAACTTGAAGTTTGAAATTTTTAGAGCAAAGCTGTTTGTAAAGCCACATTCTACAGCATTTCAAGAATATTGTGTATACCGATGTTTTTAGCTTTCTATAATGCAGTTAACAGCAGATATAATTTTATGAAGATTGTTTTTAATTATATTTTTAGGTTAAGTATGATTGTTTTCTTAGATATAATTGTGGAATACAAATTGGCACACATTTGCCATAGTGAAGCCGAAAGTGTTATGCCACCCTACAGGGTTTTCTGTTTTTGATCTCATGAGTTTCTGACCTGGATAAGTGTGTCTTTATCATTATTTGTGTTGCATCCACCCAGTGGACCATTTGGGCGTTTGTAAGAAAGAGCATGTGCATTAGGAACAGGATTTGTGCAACAGCCCTTGATTTCAAGAAACAATTTTACTAAAGGAAACAAATAGGTAATAATACAAAGATACCTAAGTACGTTTAGGGTTACGTAAAAGTACAAACTTCTGGGGGTTTTGTTTGAATAGCGTTTGGAGAAAGTTGTCTGACATTTCATGTTATCCTCTCTCCCTCTTCAGGGAATGCAGAGACTTCTACAATACTAGGCAGGCACTCTTGAGTTACATTACTAATCCACTTGTGTGTTTTTATTTTTTTGTACTGGGGATTGAACTCATGACCTTGTTCTTAAGAGGAACCACTGAGGAATCCCTGCCTCACCAACAGTATGGTTTTAATTTTTTAAGTAGACTTGTTTCTAGATTTTGATGCACTCAAACAGATTCTGAGAATTCTCGAAGATGATGAATCTGCTCTTATGAACAGTGAAAGCTTGACCCCATAAGCATTTTATATATATGTAGAATGAGTGCTGGAATGCTTTTTTTTTTTTTGCTTTTGAGACAGGGTCTCACTTTGTAGTTCAGGCTGGCCCTGAGCTCACTATGGTGCCCAGGCAAGCCACCGCGAACTCAGCAATCCTCCTGTCTCTGCCTCCCGAGTGCTGGGATTACAGGCGTGAGCCACCACGTCCGGCATTGTGGTATGCGGTGTTGATTGTTGGTGGGTGTGTCTCCACGCCCAGCATTATATGTAGTTACCGGGGATTGAACTCAGGACCTTGTGCTTGCGAGGCAGGCGCTGGAACCACTGAGCTAACCCTCCAGCCCTGGAATGCTTTTTTTTTTTTTGAGACAGAGCCTTGTAGTTCATGCTGGCTTTGAACTTGTTTTGTAGCTCAGTCTGGCCTCAGACTCTTGGCAATCCTCCTGCCTCAGTTTCCTGAGTGCTGACGTTATAAGCATGTGGATCCATGCCTGTCCAGGTGTTAAATTCCTTATTCAGTGAAAATGATTGTGTTATAACCATTACAGATCTTTGTACATTGTACATGCAAGTTGTTTTCAGCAGCCTAGAGTTACTTTTTAATTCTTTGCAGATAACCTTCTATTAAGTGATGACATTATCACCAATGGCTTTCATTCCTGTGAAAGTGATGAGGATGACAGGGCTTCGCATGCCAGCTCTAGTGACTGGACTCCAAGGCCGCGGATAGGTATGGGTCAGAGCTGTGCAGCTGGGGAGCACATTTTAAAAAAAAATTGTATTGTATATTCTGTTCTGTTTATCTTGTGATACTGGGGATTGAAATGAGGGCCTTTGCACCAGAACCACATCTCCACCCTTTTTAAATTTTTCTAAAATTTAGAAACACCTAATTACTAAGTAAATTGCCCAAGCTGGGATAGAACTTGAGGTACTCTTTCCTCAGTTTCCTAGAGTGCTGGGATTACAAGCATGCACCACCATGCTTGACTTTTCTTTGTAGTTTGTATCTTTTAATTCTCTGTCGCAGTTAACCTATTAAGATTTTTAGGTGTATGGTTATTTCTTTTCTTTTTCTCTGTGTGTGTGTGTGTGAGAGAGAGAGAGAGAGAGAGAGAGAGAGAGAGAGAGAGAGAGAGATACTGAACTATACTACTGAGCCAAACTTACAGGCCTTGGTTTTTGTTTTTAAACAGCTCAAGTCCATGGGAGCTGACCAACTTTTGAAAAAAATAGGTCCTGCTGAGCATAGTGGCAAATGCCTGTAATCTCAGTACTTGGGAGGCTGAGGGAGGAGATCACCAAAAGTTTGAGGTCAGCCTGGGCTACACAGTTAGTTCAAGACCAGCCTGAACTATATAGTGAGGCCCTGTCTCAAGCTCTCCCAAAAAAAACAGCTTGATCTTTCCTACTCTTTAGGTTCTTTTACCCACTTGTGAATTTCTCTTCCTCCAGTTAAGAGTATCTTCTTTGCTCTTTTTCATTTATTTTTTAACACTTACTTAAAAGTTTTGTTTATTGTTCGTTTGTTTTTGGGTTTTTTTTTGAGGCAAGGTCTCGCTATATATACAACCCAGGTTGACCTCAAGCTCATGGAGATCCTCTTTATCTGAGCCTCCTGAGTGCAGGGATTACAGGTCTGTACCACCACCCCTGGCTTGTATCTTTTTTTTTAATTTTTCTGTACAGAAATGGACAGGAGACTTGGGGTTGGGGGCTTTGAGATAGTTCTCACTTGGTGGTTTAAGCTAGCCTTACACCTGCATCCAACCTCTTGCCTTAGCTTCAGAAGTGCTGAAATTACAGGGATATGACATCACACTCCTCACCCAGACAGAGGTTCTTCACTGACTTGTATGTTACTGCTTTGTCAGTGCCTAAAGTGCCTGATACACAGTTTGCGCCTTCTCTTTCTACCTGTCTTCCTTGGATTGAACCCAGAGCCTTTTGAATGCTGAACATGTGCTTTGAACTGAATTACATCTTTACCCTCTATTTTCAAATGGAGAACATTTTTAGATGTTTATTTCACAGTGCTAGGGATCAAACATGCTAGGCAAGTGCTCTAACATTGAGCTATGCCTCCAGCCTGATACCGTGTGTGTGTGTGTGTGTGTGTGTGTGTGTGTGTGTGTCTTTTTTTTTTTGAGACAGGGTCTGACTTTGTAGTTCAGGCTGCCCCGAACTCACTATATAGTCCGGGCAAGCCTTGAATTTAACAATCCTCCTGCCTCTGCCTCCTGAGTGCTGGGATTACAGGCATAAGCCACTACTCCTGGCATTGTGGTATGTGGTACTGATTGCTGGTGGGCG
This sequence comes from Thryonomys swinderianus, assembly GCA_004025085.1. Taxonomy (NCBI): domain Eukaryota; kingdom Metazoa; phylum Chordata; class Mammalia; order Rodentia; family Thryonomyidae; genus Thryonomys; species Thryonomys swinderianus. Next base: position 3,590 of record PVIC010059710.1, on the reverse strand, counting down.
TGAGTCACCACACCCAGTATTGTATGTAGTTACCAGGGATTGAACTCAGGACTTTGTTCTTGCTTGGCAGGTGTCGGAACCACTGAGCTAAATCTCTGGTCCTGACACCAGATTTTTGTACCAAAGCATGCCATAACTATCCTGAAAGTGATCTTTTTCTTTTGCTCTTACATTTCCAAATGGCTTGACTATTTAAACATAGTGATAATTCATTTTTCTTTAATGTCTGTAATATTTATTTGTCAAGCCAGGAAGCTGATCTCAGTAAATTATTAATGCTGAAAATATGAGTATGTCATTTTGAGAGATTGATAAAGCTGAAATTGAAGGTCATTGCTAGAAAATTATTAAAAGATGGTAGTTGTGCCAGTTGTGGTGGCTCATGCCTGTAATCCCAGCACTTTGGAGGCAGAGGCAGGAGGACTGCTATGAGTTCAAGGATAGCATGGACTACGTAGTTCAGGGTCATCCTGAACTACAAGCAAGATCCTGTCTCAAAAAAAAGGTAGCTATGTATATATCTCTTTTTCTATGTCCTTTATGATAACAGAAGTAGTAAAATTTTTTCTGTAATGACTTACAGACACTTTCTGTAAATACCTTTATTAATTATGGCGGATGTTTATAGGTGGTAATCATAAAACTTATTTTGAAGTTAGGTGTGGTGCACACCTTGATCGCAACACTCTGGGAGGCTGAGAGAGAAGGATTGCAAGTTCAGGCCAAGCCTGGGCAACTTAATGACTCTATGTGACTCAGTCTCAAAAAGGGGTAAGGATGTAGCTGTGTTTGAAAGTCTTGTGTTCAATCCCTAATACCACACAAACAAAACAGACTTGAATAGTGTAGTTTTACTCCTCTTTTCTGTAAAAAACCAAACAAACATTTTTTTCCCTAAGGATTGAATCAGGGCCTGGTAGATATACTTAAGCATTTGTTCTACTACTGAACTATAACCCTTTTCCTTTTCACACCCCCCACATCAGGAATCGAAGTCGGGACTTTGTACTTGTCAGGCAGGCATGGTGCTGCTGAGCTACATCCCAGCCCTTCCTTTAGCTCAAGGAGGCCCTCTTAATGAACTCTCTCTAATTTCATTGGGATATAACATTAGCTTTGAGAATGTACTAGGAATGAAATAACTTTAAATTTTATTTTCCTCATTTGTTAACAAACCAAACCTTATAAATATATATATTGCTATTACTTAAAAAAAATAAGATTTTAAAAAAATTACTTGGAAATGGTTTTGATCTCTCTTTTTACCCCTTTATACAGGTCCATATACTTTTGTTCAGCAACATCTCATGATTGGCACAGATCCTCGAACAATTCTTAAAGATTTACTACCAGAAACAATTCCTCCACCTGAACTGGATGACATGACATTGTGGCAGATTGTCATTAATATCCTTTCAGAGCCACCGAAAAGGAAAAAAAGAAAAGATATTAATACAATTGAAGATGCTGTGAAATTACTGCAAGAGTGCAAAAAAATAATAGTTCTAACTGGAGCTGGGGTATGTCAGATATCAAGCATCAGTAAAGGGGACAGATGGTGTCTGATGTTCTTTCTTTAATCCCTTTTTCACTTAAAGGAACCTTTTTTCTGATTTAGAATTTTTTTTTCTGTTTTTGTTTTTTTTTTTTTTCGAGACAGGGTCTCACTTTGTAGTTCAGGCTGGCCCTGAGCTCACTATGTAGTCCAGGCAAGCCTCGAACTCAGCAATCCTCCTGTCTCTGCCTCTTGAGTGCTGGGATTACAGGCGTGAGCCACCACGCTCAGCACTGTTTTTTTCTGTTTTTTTGAGACAGGGTCTGGCTGTGTACTTTGTGCTGGCCTTAAACTCATTATGTAGCCCAGGCTGCCCTTGAACTCGTGGTGATCCTCCTGCTTTCTCCTCCCAAATGCTGGGATCACATGTGTGCACCACCTGCCCAGCTAGAAAAATGTATTCCTTTTTTTGTGGTGGTCAGCCCTTGCTGACCTCATAATTTGAGATCCTTCTGTCTCATCCTAGTAAGCAGCAGATTACAGGCAGGTCCCACTGTACTTGGCTCATAGTGCAACTACTTAGTTTTTTTTCTTTTCTTTTCTTTTCTTTTTTTTTTTTTTTGTGATACTGGAGATGGAACTCAGGACTTTGGATTTCCCAGGCAGGCACAGTGTCACCTGTATCCCCAGCTCAGGGATTAAACTTGGGCCCTGTGCTTCCACAGTAGGTGTGGTACCACTTGAGCTAAATCCCCGGCTAGAAGAATGTATTCTTAATGAAAATTAGTGTCTGGGAGCTACCAAAACTGAGAGCAGCATTGCTGCTATAGTGTTTGTGTCTTTTTTCTTGTTTGGTTTCGTTTTTTTTTTTTTTGAGAAGGGTCTTGCTTTGTAGTTCAGGCCGGCCCTGAGCTCACTATGTAGCCCAGGCAAGCCTGGAACTCAGCAATACTCCTGTCTCTGCCTCCCGGGTGCTGGGATGACAGGCGTGAGCCACTACGCTTGGCACTGTGGTATGTGGTATTGATTGCTGGTGGGCATGAGTCACCATTCCCAGGATTGTATGTGGTTACCGGGATCAAACTCAGGGCCTTGTGCTTGCAAGGCAGGTGCTGGAACCACTGAGCTAAATCTCCAGCCCTTGTTTTTGTTTTTAGCCAATGGCTGACCCAAACTCTGAAGCCCTTGCTGACCTCATAATTTGAGATCCTTCTGTCTCATCCTAGTAAGCAGCAGATTACAGGCAGGTCCCACTGTACTTGGCTTATAGTGCAACTACTTAGTTTTTTTTCTTTTCTTTTTTTTTTTTTGTGATACTGGAGATGGAACTCAGGACCTTGGATTTCCCAGGCAGGCACAGTGTCACCTGTATCCCCAGCTCAGTTACTTAGTATTTTTGAGGTAATAGAATGTTGACCATATAACAGTGATTTCTTTGACATAAATATTCTTTGCTGTATTCCAGTTAAAATAAGTGGGTTGGGTTGTTTCATTCACATAAGAATTGCTTCATTATCGCTTCTCGGCCTTTTGGCTAAGATCAAGTGTAGAATTGCTTCATTAAATGCTTAAATGTTTAAAATTAGTCCAATTTATATATTTTTTATTTTTTGCAGTACTGGGGATTGAACTCAGGACATTGCACTTGCCTTTCTAGGCAAGGTCTGCACCACTGGGGTACAGACCCAGCAAAATTAGACCAATTTAAAGTTAGACATGATGGTCCATTCCCATAATTCAAGGATCCAGGAGGCTGAGGCAGGAGGATTGCCATGAGTTCTAGGACATCCAAGGCTACCTAGTGAGTTTAAGGCTAGCTTGAACTATAGAGTGAGGTTCTGTCTTAAAAAAAAGGCTCAATTTAAAATTTCTTATCACTATTTTTTTTTTTTTTTTTTTTTTTTTTTTTTTTTTTTTTTTTGCTTTTTGGAGACAGGGTCTCGCTTTGTAGTTCAGGCTGGCCCTGAGCTCACTATGGTGCCCAGGCAAGCCGCCGCGAACTCAGCAATCCTCTTGTCTCTGCCTCCCGAGTGCTGGGATTACAGGCGTGAGCCACCACGTCCGGCATTGTGGTATGTGGTGTTGATTGTTGGTG
>PVIC010059709.1:0-10019 GCA_004025085.1 Thryonomys swinderianus | reverse complement strand
CAGGGTCTCACTTTGTAGTTCAGGCTGGCCCTGAGCTCACTATGGTGCCCAGGCAAGCCGCCGCGAACTCAGCAATCCTCCTGTCTCTGCCTCCCGAGTGCTGGGATTACAGGCGTGAGCCACCACGCCCAGCATTGTGGTATGCGGTGTTGATTGTTGGTGGGCGTGAGTCTCCACGCCCAGCATTGTATGTGGTTTCTGGGGATCGAACTCAGGACCCTGCGCTTGCAAGGCAGGCGCCAGAACCACTGAGCTAACCCTCCGGCCCTAACATCTGGTTTTACATGTTAAATTTTCTGAAACCCTATTTTTGGTGTTACCAAGATAATATAAGTATTATAATCTGGTAAGTTATCAAAATAAATTATAAAATGTTATGTTTTCACTTACAAGGAACTTGTAAATGTCCTAAGTATTTAAAAGGGTTAAAATTAAACTTTATTTTAAATTAAAAGTACACAATTGAGAATATGGTTCAGTGTTTTATAAAACAACTCTAACTATAAGAATACTTTGCCAAAAGTTGAAGTTGTGATTACCTCATAGAATTTATAGAAAATATAACACCTGGGTAACCTTCCTGGTAAAAGCAGTCCCCACTGCAAACCAGTCACAGAAATCAAGTTGTTTCTTAGTAAATTAGTACACATTGTTGTATTATGAAGACTAAGAAAACCACTGAAAATATACTTTAGAATATAATTTATATATAGGTTTCTAAACTAAATAAACTCAAGCCAGGGAACACAATTTCCTTTTTTAAGAATAAGCTATTATAAATCTATTCCTAAAAATTTTTTTAAATCTATTCCTATATCCAAAACCAGTCCTAAATCTCTAAGATGTCCAAGAAATAATAATGCAAAGGTTAAAATTTAATATTCCAAATAGTCAGAATGACATCAGTTTTCTAGTTAATCTAGTCAAACTACATTAACTCACTGTGGTAATAATGCTCACTTCCTGTTTGGATAATTTTATTCACATTTTTAAGAGTAGGAAAATAAGTTTTACTATAATAATGATTTATTTTTCAGAATGTTTCAAATAGAAAAACCCATGAAAATAATTTAGAAGTAAAATATTGAGGATCATTCTATATGCCACCAAAAATGTAACTCACACAAATCATCCTAACCACAAAATAGAATAAGAGAATCTAAAGGTTCTGTGAAAGCTCTTAACTTGAAAAGTTAGCCATGTATATCAAGGCCAGTTTAGAACTATTTGTTTTGGAAAGTCAGGCTTCATAGACTACACACCACTTACCATGATGGTCACCCAGTGCATACAATGACAAACTGCCTAATTTGGAAGGATTATAGAATTTTGAGTATATCCAACTGTACCCTGAGCATACTCTGACAATAGAGGGGAACTCAGAAGCCAAATGAAAATGTTCTTGAACTTAAAAAATTTTTTTGAGGGCCGGAGATTTAGCTCAGTGGTTCTGGCGCCTGTCTAGCAAGTGCAAGGTCCTGAGTGTGATCCCAGTACCCACATAAAACAATATCGGGCGTGGTGACTCACACCTGTAACCCCAGCACTCAGGAGGCAGAGCCAGGAGGATTGCTGAGTTTGAGGTTTGTCTGGGCTACATAGTGAGCTCAGGGCCAGCCTGAACTACAAAGTGAGACCCTGTCTCCAAAAAAAAAAAAAAAAATTTTTTTTTTGAGGGTCATCCTATACATTATAGAATGTTTAGCAACATCAGTTTCTATTCCATCAGATGCCAAAGTTAAATCCTCAGTAGAGACAAAGCGCAGGGGTGTGTGTGTGTGTGTGTTTGTGTGTGCGCGCGCCCATGCGCACACACTGTAGGCACTGCCAAATGTTTCCTGGGAGACAAAACTGCCTTCGATTTAATCAATTTCTTTTTCGCCCTCCCTTTCTCCTCCTCATCTTTGTTATAGAGGATGCTTCAAAATCAAGGTCAATGATAATAACCTGAGATCAGGAACACAGAAAAAAGATAAGAGAGGTTAAAAAATAAACAAAAAGAAAAGAATTATCATTTTCTATTCCTCTAAAACTACTTCAGGAAGAAAAAAGAAAAAGAATCACTGTGCATCTGAATACTTACAGAAAACAGGGAAATGAGGATAGTTTTGTTATTTTAAAAGCTTAAAGGGCCGGAGATTTAGCTCAGTGGTTCCAGTGCCTACCTCGCAAGCACAAGGTCCTGAGTTCGATTCCTGCTAACCACATACAATGCTGAGTGTGGTGACTCATGCCCAACAGCAATCAATACCACATACCACAGTGCCAGGTATGGTGGCTCACGCCTGTAATCCCAGCACTTGGGAGGCAGAGACAGGAGGATTACTGAGTTCGAGGCTTGCCTGGGCTACATAATGAGCTCAGGGCCAGCCTGAACTACAAAGCGAGACCCTGTCTCAAAAAAAAAAAAAAAATCCCACAAATGGTTACAGTAGAAACATCAAAAACATACCTTAGGGTGATCAAAATGCCTAACATCATATAATCTTACATTTATACTTTGGAAGAAAATTTCCAGTGACAGTATCATAATTCAAAACCAAAAGCACTACAATAAATGCAAATGAAACATGTACATATTCTGGAAATCTGTCAGATGACTCAAACTGTACTACTATATCTTTGATAAGTGAAATGGTCTGTACCCATAGTCAAAGCTAATTAAGAACCTGCAGCAGGAAGATCATTTGAGCCCAAGAGTTCAAGGCCAGCCTAAGCAACACAGCAAGACTCTTGATCCAAAAAAAAAAAAAAATCCTTTGATAATACCAAACACAACTAAGGCCCAAAACAGGAGAAATTTGAAAATTCTGTAATTGTTTCATGAAATGTAAAGGAATAAAACTATATTCTTAGAAATATACTTCATGATACATGATTTTAAAGTATGCAACTAAATATATAAAGTATACATTTTTAGAAGATATGACTTCAGGGGCCAGGGATTTAGCTCAAGTGGTACCACATCTACCTTGGTAAGCATGAGGGCCCGAGTTTGAACCCTGGTACCACCAAAAAAAAAAAAAAAAAAAAGTGTCAGAAGATATGACTTCATATCTGAAACTCTATTTAAATAATCAAAAGGTTTTCTCATCTCCTTACTACTAATGGGAAAAGCTAGGCAGGCTGGCTCACACATGCAATTCCAACTTCCAGGGAGTTCAAGGCCAACTGCAGCAACTTGGCAATATCTTGCCAAAAAACTTAAAACAAATAAAAAGGCCCAGTGGTTTACTGAGTGGTAGATCACTTGTCTAGAGTATACGAGGCCCATTTAAATCCTCAGTACCGGGTTGGAGATTTAGCTCAGTGGTTCCAGCACTTGCCTAGTAAGCACAAGGTCCTGAGTTCGATCCCTGGGAACAACATACAACAATTCTACAATTCTGGGTGTGGTGACTCAGGCCTACCAAGCAATCAGTACCATACCCCACAATCCCAGGTGTGGTGGTTCATACCTATAATCCCATTTTGGGAGGCAGAAGCAAGAGAACTGCTGAGTTCGAGGCTTGCCTAGGCTACATAGTGAGCTCAGGGCCAGCCTGAACTACAAAGTGAAATCCTGTCTCAAAAAAAATTTTTTTTAATTTAAAAAAAGATAATAATAATAAAATCCTCAGTATCAAGAGAAAAAAAAGAAACAAACAAATGAAAGAATAGTAAGCCAGGCCTCATCACTTCCCAGTTAAAACTCAACAGTCCCACTGCTCCTAGTGAGACTGAGCCATCTTATCCTTACTCACAAACAGGTCTCCCAATTCACCCTGACTGTACTGGCCACACCCCTTCCATTTGCTCTTCTGCTCCTGAAACAGGTCAAAATTCTGCACACAACTTTGGTACCCAACTATTTCCCCCACCCTGAAACAGGTTTTTCTTCTACTCTTTAGAACATAAAAGCCTGGCTCTCTTGTCACTCAACTCTCAATTCGAAGTCACCTCTTTAGGAAGATGTTCTATTCTATAGCATTCTACTTTCCTACATAGCATTTATTGCTATGTGGTTATTTTTAATTGTTCATATGTACTGTCATACGCCAATCACCCTCTCTCTTCAGCAATCAAAAAACACATACTGTTCTATACTATTCACTCCCTTTTGTTTTTTGTGTCTGGTTTTTTGGACAGCATCTCCTTATGTAATCAGAATGGCCTTGAACTGGTGATCCTCCAGCCTCAGCCTCCCAAGTTCTAGTATTATAGGCATGTGCCCCCATACCTACCCATTACAGGATCCACTCCTCTGGGCAATGCCTAACACAATGGCCTTGGCATATGGAGGGGACTTAATATAATCTTTGTTAAGTATCTCAATCATCTCATTTAGACCTCCCTTTAATGGAGATAAGAAGTAACAGCAGTTGTTGATCATTACAGCTTAAAGAAAAAAAATCTGAAGCTCAGAGAGGTTACATGATTTGCTCAAAGTTACAGTTAGTACCTAAGAAAAATCAAATACTCTTATGGAACAGGAACTGGAGTTCGCTAAGGTTCAGATTCAGAAGCCTATGCACTTAGCCATTATAACAGGTTCCCTCCATCAAAGGAATAACTAGATCACCTACACAACTCCCAAAAGAAGATAAAATACAACATGTCCCTGTTCTCATTAACTACATCTATCTTGATTACATCTCCAAAGAAGAAACCACAGTATGTAGAAACTTAAAGCCAAGAAATCCAAGAATAAGGTATAGCTAGAAATACCAATTAGATGATACTGCTAATAAAAAGTAAAAAGGAGGGCCAGAGGGTTAGCTCAGTGGTTCCGGCGCCTGCCTCACAAGCGCAAGGACCTGAGTTCGATCCCCGGTAACCACATATAATGCTGGGTATGGAGACACACCCACCAACAATCAACACCGCATACCACAATGCCGGGCGTGGTGGCTCACGCCTGTCATCCCAGCACTTGGGAGGCAGAGACAGGAGGATTGCTGAGTTCACGGCGGCTTGCCTGGGCACCATAGTGAGCTCAGGGCCAGCCTGAACTACAAAGCGAGACCCTGTCTCAAAAACCAAAAAAAAAGTAAAAAGGAGTTTAAAAAACACAACAAAAAAAGTGCTACAAATAAACCAGAAGAACTTAGTACTAAAGAGTATAAAAGAAACTAAGGCAAGACATAAATTTGGGGGCCAAAGAGTAATGAGCCTTCAATGGTTTGGATGTTCCACAAAGACACCTGTGTTGGAAGCTCAGAACTAGGGTAGCAATATTGGAAGGTGACTAGGAAACTTACAGTGAAGCCTGGTGAAATGTCCTTAGGTGACCAAGGACATGTCCTCAGAAGGGACTGTGCTACCACATTCTCCCTGACTTACTGTTTCCAGGTATGATCCACCTTTGGAGTTCTCAGAGACTCTGCTATGCTCTTTAGACTTTCAGTCATCAACACCATGGGCTAAATAAATCTCTTTCTGTTAAATAAAGATAGCCTACCTTGGGAATTTTGTTGCAGTAACACAAAATGAACTAGTACATACTCTCTTTTATTTCAGTTAAATTTGCTACAACAGTTTCAAAGTTCTAGAGAAAAGCAAAGCCAGGTATTACGGTACACAGCTGGAATCCTAGCACTTGGGAGTCTGTCAGGACAAACAGTGTGAGTTTCTGACCGGCCTGGGCTACACAGTGAATTCAAGGTTAGCCTCAACTACATAGTGAAACCCTATCTCAAAAAACAAAAACAAAACTTATCTGTAGGACACAGAGATTCTTATGAACTATTTATCTCTAAACCAGAAGATAACAGTAAAGAAAGAAGATGAGGACCAGGCATTTAGCTTAGTGGTTCCAGTGTCTGCCTAGCATGTGCAAGGTACTAAATTCAACTTCAATCCCAATCCCTGGTATAACATGTCACAATGCCAGGCATGGTGGTTCATGTCTATAATCCCAGCACTCAAGAGGCAGAGGCAGGGGGATTGTCAAGACTTCAAGGCTAGCCTGGGCTACACAATGAGTTCAGGGTCAGTCTGAACTACAAAGCGAGACCCTGTCCCAAAAAAACTAAAAAAAAAGAAAGAAAGACTCTTTCAAGTTGCATTTCACAAGCTGAAGTAGTAGAGCTGGATAAGATAATTCTAAAACAAATTAGCATACTTCAAGTAAGTTTCTGAGAAGAATGCCATCCGTCTCCTTAGCATACTCTTTAAAAGGTTTTCCATCCTGACATCTTCCAATAGTAGGTTTTGTCTTGTCTAACCTTAACCTACAGGCCAAATTGAAGGTTAAGTATTCTGAAACAGGGTAAAACAAAAGAAGAAACAGAGAAACTCAGGGATGGGGTGGAGCTTTGTGGTGCAGTAATGTGCTGAAGATGTACAAGCCTTAAGTTCAAAATTCCCAACATCAGGAAAATGGGCTGAGGGGATCCACACTCAAGCATTATGAAAGTAAATAAATGATACCTAAGAAAGAAATCTAACACACAAGGATATGTTTCACTAGAATCTTAAACATCATATAAACTAAAATCACTGATCTTTTAAAAAGCCTCTAGAGATAAGGGATACAGAGTGTTGCGGACAAGACCATAAAGACAGCCAGAGATTGCCTTACTAAGTCTTGGGTACTATTCTGATTAAACATGAAGTGTCCCCTAAGACTCATGCATTGAATCAATCTCTAGTGGAGCAATGTTCAGAGGGAAGTCTAAGAGAAGTAACTGGATCATGAGGGCTCTAACTTCATGTGTGCAATCAATCCATTAATAAGATCACAATATTATGGCATTACTAAGAGGTGATGAAAACAAAGTGAGACTTAGTTGAAGGGACTGGATCACAGAATGTGACCCTAGGGACTATATTTGGCCCTCTACTCCTTTCTTTCTGGCTCTTTCTCTCTCCCTGTTTCCATGAGGTGAAAAGATTACTTCTACCATGTCCTTTCACAATGATGTTTCTGCTTTGGAGCCAGCCATGGACTGAAACCTTTGAAGCGAACTTTTCTTCTTTAAGTTATTTGTGTCAAGTATTCTGTCACAGCAACCAAAACCTAACACACATATTAATACAAATCACAAAGAACATTTAGCACATACATTGAAGAAAAAAATTTACCTTTCCAAAACCTATATAACAATCATTAACGCTGTGCAGAGATTTAGCTCAGTGGTTCCAGCGCCTGCCTAGCAAACACTAGGTCCCTGGTTTCATCTCCAGTAACTACATACAATACCAGCTGTGGTGACTCATACTCACCAGCAATCAGTACCAGAGACCACAATGCCAGGCAAGGTGACTCATGCCTGTAATCCCAGCAGCACTCAGGAGACAGAGGAAGGATTGCTGAGTTTGAAGCTTGCCTAGACTACATAGTGAGCTCAGGGCCAGCCTGAACTACAAAGTAAGGTCTTGTCTCAAAATAAATAAATAAATAAATAATAATTAATGCCATTGTATTATTTTTGTTTTTACTCCTCTTTAGAAGACTACCTGGGAGCTGGAAAGAGAAAAGGGAGCTGGTAAGGGTGAGGGCACACACTCAAGGCAGACATCTCAATGAGTAAGAAAAGTGAGTTACAGGGACTATGGGCTTTAACTGGAGGGCTCGGAGGCTGCCTCAATCAAAGCTCTTGAATGCCTTCCACAGTACCAATGATCCTCCCCCTATTACAGCAGCTTCTCCATGCAATAGTTTTTCAGAAAACAGTAAAATAAACAGGAAGTACAAAAGCCAATTTAAAGGTAGCACTGTATAACATACCAGTGGACAAAATTAAGCAGCAAATACATAAAACTAAAATTTATGTTAAGATCACTTTAGCTGTGGTTTTTTAAATTTCTAAATATTTCCCTGTGTTTAAACATTCATATCTGATACCACTCAGTGACTACTACTGAGTGAAGACATCATAGCCTACCATCTTATCATTAGGTATATAGATTTTTCTTAATTTTTGTATCAAAAAATGGCTATGTTTGGTAATGCAAGTATTTAAGACTCACTACAGCTCACTCCAAGAAGTGCAATTACTAGATTTAGTGATTTTTTTTTTTTGAGACAGGGTCTCGCTTTGTAGTTCAGGCTGGCCCTGAACTCACTATGTAGCCCAGGCAAGCCTCAAACTCAGCAATCCTCCTGCATCTGCCTCCTGAGTGCTGGGATGACAGGCATGAACCACCACGCCCGGCACTGTGGTATGTGGTATTGATGGCTGGTGGGCGTGAGTCTCCACACCCAGCATTGTATGTGGTTACCAGGGATTGAACTCAGGACCTTGAGCCTGCGAGGCAGGCACCGGAACCACTGAGCTAAACCTCCGGCCCTAGATTTAGTGATTTTAATATTTGTATAGCTCCTTCTAAAAATGACAGTAAGACAATGCAATCATCCTTTGGTGTCCACTGGTGCCAGGACTCATTCATCCTCTGCTCAATACCAAACTCTGTAGATGCCATATACAAAAGCATGGTATACATGATATATATTATGTGTAACTTGTACACATCCTTATTAAATTCAAATAATCTGATTACTTAAAATACCTAATATAATGATACTGCTATATAAATAATTATACTGTGTCATTTAGGGAATAATAACAAAAAATTTGTACACTGTCAGTACAGATGCAATTTTTAAAAAATATTTTTGCTTGGGCTGGAGGGTTAGCTCAGTGGTTCCAGACCTGCCTCACAAGCGCAAAGTCCTGAGTTCAATTCCTAGTAACCACATACAATGCTGGGCGTGGAGACTCACGCCCACCAACAATCAATACTACATACCACAATGCCAAGTGTGGTGGCTCACGCCTGTAATCCCAGCAATCAGGAGGCAGAGACAGGAGGATTGCTGAGTTCGAAGCTTGCCTAGGCTATTTTTGCTCTGTGGACTGATTCCATGGATTCAGATACAGAATGCCAACTACAAGAATGCCCTGCCATTCTTCAAGCACCACTGTTAAGGCCAACTGTGACTCCTCTATTCTCAAGTTCTCAAGGCACAAAAGTTGTATCTTATCCACTAATGATCACTCCTCTCTACATCTACGCAGAATATAGTTGGAATATACAAATGGTAATATAGAGAATGATGAACACTTTTATTTAGCAAATATTTGGCAAGTAATGAATCTAGATCTTTCTGGAGACTAAGGATAAAACAGAAAATAAAAACTGCTCCCCTCACAAATCATATCTTCAGTAAAATAACTATATTACAATAGAAGATAATAAGTGTGGAGAAAAGCAGAGAAAAAGGAAATGTAATTATGAGAAGAGAAAAAATTTTTAAATGTATTGCTAAACGAAGATATCACTGAGTTGGGTAGATAACAGAGATGAATATAGATGTGTGCACAGTGGCACACATCTATATTCCAGCACTCAAGAGCCTGAGGTAGGAGGATCACAAGTTCAGGGGTAGCCTGAATCTGAACTACATGGTAAAGCTATGTCTCAAAAAAAAAAGGAGTAAAAAATAATAAATAAATCAACTATGTTCAGAAGGTTACTTCATAAAAACAGATTCTATCTATATGTCTATAACCAATCAACTTTTGAAAAGGATATACCTAACCATTTGATAGAAAAAGAACAGTCTCTTCAACAAAGAGTGCTAAGAGAATCAATTTGCAAATCATCTAACAGAGGATGCATACCCACACTACCCTAAAGAATTTCTATGAGAAAAAATAAACAATGCTACTAAAAAACGGGCAAAGAATCTGAAGATATCTCTCCAAAGATACACAAATGGCCAATAAACACAAATAAAAAGATGCGAGGGCTGGAGATTTAGCTCAGTGGTTGCAGCGCCTGCATCACAAGCACAAGGTCCTGAGTTTGATCCCCAGTAACCACATACAATGCTGGGCGTGGTGACTCACGCCCACCAGCCATCAATACCACATACCACAGTGCGGGCATGGTGGCTCACGCCTGTCATCCCAGCACTCGGGAGGCAGAGACAGGATTGCTGAGTTCAAGGCTTGCCTGGGCTACACAGTTGAGAGCCAAGGCCAGCCTGAACTACAAAGTGAGACCCTGTCTCAAAAAAAAAAAAAAAAAAA
>PVIC010059708.1:0-10047 GCA_004025085.1 Thryonomys swinderianus | reverse complement strand
AGGCAAGCCTCGAACTCAGCAATCCTCCTGTCTCTGCCTCCCGAATGCTGGGATTACAAGCGTGAGCCACCACGCCCGGCACTGTGGTATATAGTATTAATTGAGGTGGGTGTGAGTCTCCACGCCCAGCACTGTATGTGGTTACCAGGGATCGAACTCAGGACCTTGCACTTGCGAGGCAGGTGCCAGAACCACTGAGCTAATCCTCTGGCCCCTAGTACAAATTCTTAATGTGGAGTATAATTGTGATGTGTATATATAATGTACCAATAAAAAATTTTTAAAAAAGAATGGAAACAGAAAAATGACTCTCAGCTTAATCCTCAGATTAATGTCAGATTAAAAAAAAAGTGATGCAAGCCTAAAATCAAGGAAGTGAAACTGGGAAAATCCTTCCACAAACACCCAAGAGAGCACTCTTAATTCCACCCTCCTTGATTGACAAGGGGGCCACTTAACACTCCCTCCTGAAATATCAGCAAGGGAACAGAAAACTTCACAACCTCCTCCTCCTTGGTGCCTGGTCCCCAAGAAATAGGGTAGGTACAGTTAATACCAAAGAATGTTTAGCAACAAAAGGTTACCAGCTTAGGTTCCAAGTATTTTGTACTTAGCTTAGTATGCTAATTTTTTTAAATGTTTGTCTTTATTGGTACATTGTATAGACACATCATGATCACACTCAATATTGGAAATTTGTACCAATATATGACACAATTTAATTCTCATTTTTTCCCATTTCCCTACCCACCCAACAACCCCCCATCCCCTAAATACATAACTTTGTTTCCTTTTTATTACCACATTTTTCTTTATCCTTCATTACTCACCCCTCCACATTTCCCTTTGAATATTGTCTATTTCACAATATCCATCATACATTCTAGAACTCAGTAACATCTTCAGTTTCTCATAGCAGAGAACAGATACAATATTTACACATCTGTGACATTTATTTCACTTATGAGTATGTCCTGAAGGTAGATGCATCTGAGTATGCTAATTTTATACTACTATAAATTTACCACAGAATCCTAGATCAATCTGTTTATCTCAACAGTTTTAAATGTCAACATTTAAAAAGGGGCAGATACCCAAAATTCCCATTTTTATAAGAAATGCTAACTAAAAAGTTCCCCAGCTTACTTGTCAATTGTAATTATCAATTCCAAAGAGCAACAACAGGATAACCCCATTGGAATGAAGACTTGGCCCCACTGCTCACTCCCATCCATGGAGGACATACTTCTACAGTCAGCTTTCTTTCTCCTTTTGCCAGGTGGGTGGGCACTACTGACAACTTTACACCTCCACGCTCCCACTTTTTCATCTCTAAAAATAATCACATTCCTCTCCCTTACTGGTCAGCTGCAGTGACTCAATATCCTACATATAAACAGCTCAAAATCATTCAAGTAATAAGCTCTTGATAAATGTCAGTTATTATGTGTTGAAATTAGTTATGTGAAATGCTTTCTTGATAACTTTTCACTAGAGGATGTTACAGATTTTTCTGACACAAAGAATACCCTAGGTGGCTTTCCTTCAGAGAAATTTTATACTTGCTCAAAGAACAACGTGATCCTCCAGCCAGCTCCCTGAGTTAGAAGATATAAGTTAAGCTGATCATAAGAGGATGTAAATCCTCTTGGGTTTAAGAAAAAAAAGGACAGGGCCGGAGGGTTAGCTCAGTGGTTCCGGCGCCTGCCTCGCAAGCGCAAGGACCTGAGTTCGATCCCCGGTAACCACATATAATGCTGGGCGTGGAGACTCAGGCCCACCAACAATCAACACCGCACACCACAATGCCGGACGTGGTGGCTCACGCCTGTCATCCCAGCACTCGGGAGGCAGAGACAGGAGGATTGCTGAGTTCGCGGCAGCTTGCCTGGGCTACATAGTGAGCTCAGGGCCAGCCTGAATTACAACGTGAGACCCTGTCTCAAAAAGCAAAAAAAAAAAGAAAAAAAAGGACAAACGGTGACTATCACCCACCAATCTCTAGTCAACAGGTGTTAGATGGTAAAATTTATTCTCATGCTTTAGTCTCCTACTCTGATCAATTCATCTTTAAAAAGAGATTTTTGCTGCTTCTGCCTACTTTAAGGGAGAATTAAGTGTTACAACATACAAAGCAATTCTTTAAAAGAAATCCTCCCCTTCAGAAAATCTGAAATCATAAGCATTTGAGTGTGATGGTCATAACAAGGAAAAACATTTCTTTTGCCAGGCATGGTAGCTCACGCCTGTCATTCCAGCATTCAGGAGGCAGAGGCAAGAGAATTGCTGAGTTTGAGGCTTGCCTGAGCTACACAGAGAGCTCGGGGCCAGCCTGAACTACAAAGCAAAAAAAAAAAAAAAAAAAATTTCTTTTAAAATAAGAGTGTGACAGATGAAAGATGCTTCATTTCACTATTTATCAGGGGAATGGGAATGAAATCAAGAGTCTGTCATACTCATGATGGTGGCCACTACCAAAATAAATTTTTTCATGAGATAATGAGAAATGTTAGCTAGCAATATACGTGGAGAAATGGAACTGCACACGCTGAGGACAATGGTATAGCTATTACGGAAAATACTGTGGCAGTTTCAAAAAAAAAAGAACTACACTATGACCCAGTAATTCCACTTCTGTGTTGAAAATATGGCCTTGAGATAATTACATACACATGTTCATAACAGTGTTATTCAAAATATGCCCAAAGTGCCAGCAAGCTAAGCATCCACTCAAATGAACAGACATACAAAATTTGGTGTATCTGTACAATGCAACATTATTCAGCCTTAAAAAGGAAGGGATTTTTTTGGACACATGCTACAAAATAAAGAACTTTAAGGATATTATGCAATGTATGTCAGTTACTAAAGGCTACAAAATCCCATTTTGAGGGCCGGAGATTTAGCTCAGTGGTTCAGGCACCTGCCTTGCAAGTGCAAGGTCCTGAGTTCAATCCCAGTGACCATACAGAATGCTGGGCTTGGTGACTCACACCCACCAACAATCAATACCACATACCACAGTGCCCGGGCATGGTGGCTCATGCCTGTAATCCCAGCACTTGGGAGGCAGAGACAGGAGGATTGCTGAGTTCGAGGCTTGCTTGGGCTCCATAGTGAACTCAGGGCCAGCCTGAACTACAAAGCGAGACCCTGTCTCAAAAAATAAAATAAAAAATCCCATTTTGAGTTACCTAGCACAGTCAAACCCCAGGAAACAGAAAGAAGAATAGGGGGCCGGAGGGTGAGCTCAGTGGTTCCAGTGCCTGCCTCACAAAGCGCAAGGTCCTGAGTTCAATCCCCAGTAACCACGTATAATGCTGGGCGTGGAGACACGCCCACCAACAATCAACGCCACATACCACAATGTCGGACGTGGTGGCTTATGCCTGTAATCCCAAGCACTCGGGAGGCAGAGACAGGAGGATTGCTGAGTTCGCAGCGGCTTGCCTGGGCACCATAGTGAGCTCAGGGCCAGCCTGAACTACAAAGCGAGACCCTGTCTCAAAAAGCGAAAAAAAAAAGAAGAATAGGAGTTCATGAGGGTGAAGAAGTAATAAGGGTAAAGTTTCAGTTCAGGAATATGAAAAAATTCTGGAGATGGACAGTGGTGACAGCTCCACAATACTGTGCACATACTTAATATTACTGAAATGTACCCTTAAAAATTATCAGGATGGTAAATTGTATGTTATGTGCATCTTATCATGACATTTAAACACAGGGGAAGGAGCTGGATGTGGTAGTGCAACCTATCATCTCAGCATTTGGGAGGCTGAGTCAAGAACGACTGCCAATAATGCCGGACGTGGTGGCTCACACCTGTAATCCCAGCACTCGGGAGGCAGAGACAGGAGGATTGCTGAGTTCACGGCGGCTTGCCTGGGCACCGTAGTGAGCTCAGGGCCAGCCTGAACTACAAAGCGAGACCCTGTCTCCAAAAAGCAAAAAAAAAAGAACGACTGCCAAGAGTTGGAGTCCAGACTAGGCCATACAGTATAATGGGTCAAGGCCAGCCTGAACTACATACCAAGACCCTGTCTAAAAAACAAAAACATAAAAAGCACATCCCCTTGTCTCCCAGCCTCCTCAAATGGCCTACATATGACTTCTTCCTTGTCAAGATTCAAGTTTTATTTTTTCTTTGGATAACAACTATTATATACACACACAACACACACACACATATACATGACATATACAATATACATATATGTGATATGTATATACATACATATCACATACATATATTTATTGGACTGTGTCTCTCAAAACTATATCCAAGAATGAGATTTCTTTTTATCTTTCCAATGTCTTTGGAAGATTGCTTATAATCTGATCACAGCCTGGTTCAGTACTTATTTGGTAAAAAGTTTTCTTCCCTGTCTAAAAAAATAAGTAGAAGTCATTTAAAATATGCAAATTAATAAGCTTTAAAAATTAAAAAATGATAAAAGTAAACATTCACATTATTTGTATTGAGTCTTTCTTTTTTGGGGTTTTTTGCACTACTAACAATTGAATCCAGCGCCATCATCTCACTGAACTACATCCCAGCCTCTTCCCCCAAGATATCCTTTTCTGAGACAGAGTCTTTCTCAGTTGCTTAGGCTACCAAGCTGAAACTTGTAATCCTTCTGTCTCAGCCTCCCTCAGTGCTGGGAATACAAGCATGAACCACTAAGCCTGGCTTCTGATATATTTAAAACAAGCTACTATATTAATCATCTAATGACTCAGCTAAATTATTGAAAGATAATTCTTGTTAAAATTTCATTCTGGAAGCTGGAGATAGCTGGGCTACACAGTGAGTTCAATGCCAACCTGAACTAAATAGCAAGATCCTATCTCAAAAAAAAAAAATCTTTTATTCTAATTTGGGTGAGGTGGAACACCTGTTAGTACCAGCCAAGTTGGGAGATAAAAGAGCCGAGGAGCAGGAAAGTAGGGAGATATTTCAAATGAGAAGGGGAACAAGACACTCGAAGAAGGGAAGAAAGAAAAGGAAAAAGGATTTTAAAGAAAGAAAGAAAAAGTGGAAATAGGGCTTTTCAGATAGGGAAATAGAGAGGAAAAAAGCAGGGAGGGATGCAGAAGAAGACAAAAAAGAATTAAGATGTGTTATGTACATGCATCCATGATAAACACAATCATTATGTGCTGCTAATAAAAATTTAAAAACTGAGCCCAGGAA
The DNA here is from genome assembly GCA_004025085.1 of Thryonomys swinderianus. Lineage (NCBI taxonomy): Eukaryota > Metazoa > Chordata > Mammalia > Rodentia > Thryonomyidae > Thryonomys > Thryonomys swinderianus. The sequence continues at coordinate 4,853 of PVIC010059708.1, read as the reverse complement.
TTCAAGCTCAGCATGAGCAACAGTTGACCCTTAAAGTAACAGTAGTAATAATTCCAAAATACCAAAAAATTTTTCTTTCATTTTTAGAATTTAGAAAAATGAACCTCAGAATGATATAACTTATTAACACTTGGAAAATGGCATGACCAAGGAGGTTGACAATGCCACCCAAGAGGTCTAGGTAGCCTGCCAGCATCTGGGCTGGCCTGTTCCCCTCATGAGTGTGTTCCAGTTCACAAGAGGAACTAGGCAGTTTGGATCAAAGAACTCTCCTGTCAACTGTGACACTGTAGCTACTGCCGGTGTCTAATGCAAACAGCATGGTGAATCCATTTTTTCCCCCAAAGCAAATTTATTCCTGAGACATACTGAGAAATCCCAAACAACCAGACTACAAGTGTTCTGTGTCTAAACTGCACATCTTTGGCTACTATAATGTGGATTTACTAGCACCTCTGCTGATGACACAGCCTGTCAACTTCAACTCCGCATTTTCCCTGAGATGCCAAGGAACAATGTGCCACTGAGTTAGGTACACCAAGAGAAAAGACAGTAAAATTCAGCCAGTTTACCTAACCACTCTCTCCTCGAAGCCTTGCACACACCTATTAAGATGCATAAAGGGCTTATTCAAAGATAAAGCCTCAGTGCCAGGTGGCTAGGCTAACATCATAACCTTTGGAATTAACTCACTCTAGACTTGAAAATTTCTACATCCTGACATCACACTGTCCTACAAGCTCACTCATCAAATATTCTGTGAACACCTACTACAAGCCAGGCATTCTTTTAAGAGCCAGGTAAAAGGCAAGGTCTTCGGGGGACTTACTTTCTAAATAAAATGCATAAATCACATTAATGATCAGCTAAACAGAAATATTTTGAAAATTTAAGAATTATCTGAACTCTTGCCAGGTGTGGTGGCTCACACCTGTAATCCCGGCACTCAGGAGGCAGAGGCAGGAGGATTGCTGAGTTCAAGGCTTGCCTCAGCTACAAGTGAGCTCAGGGCCAGCCTGAATTACAAAGCAAGACCTTATCTCAAAAGAAAAAAAAGAAAGAATTATCTGAACTCTTAATTCATGTAATAAGCTTGTTTATTTATAGAACTGTCTATAAATCCAACGGAAAATAGTCTAGTTCAAATTCTAAAATATCTCTTCTTCACATTACACAGTTTTTAACATTTATCCCTATGGTTGATTATTATAGCTGAAACATATTATGTGTTAATTATTCTCTTTCTGTTAGTATAAATTTCAGAAAACTAAAAGAGCAATGTGGTTCTAAAGGTATTTTAGAGATATGGTTCCTATATATGTGTGTTTTAATTTAGAAAATTAGGTTGTATTTTCTATTTTCTTCCCATTGAAATTACAAATTTCTATTTCAACATTTATATGGTTTTACAAAGACCCAAGCTTACGGCTGGAGGGTTAGCTCAGTGGTTCCAGTGCCTGCCTCGCAAGCGCAAGGTCCTGAGTTCAATCCCCAGTAACCACATACAATGCTGGGTGTGGAGACTCACGCCCACCAGCAATCAATATCACATACCACAGTGCCAGGAGTGGTGGCTCACGCCTGTAATCCCAGCACTCCAGGAGGCAGAGACAGGAGGACTGCTGAGTTCGAAGCTTGCCTGGGCTACATAGTGAGCTCAGAGCCGGGCTGAACTACAAAGCGAGACCCTGTCTCAAAAAAAAAAAAAAAAAAAAAAAAAGACCCAAGCTTAGAATTCTTTGATTTATTCATACCAGAATTTCCTTGCCTCAGCACTGATATTTTGGGCCAGGTAATTCTTCGCTTGGCACAAGGGGTCCCATGGACTCTAAAATGTTAAGTTGCATCCTTGGCCTCTACCCAATGCCTATAGTTAACACCTAGAACTCCTGAGCTACGACAACCAAACATACCACCAGACACCATGAAATACTCAGTATGTCAACCTTAGCTAAAAATTACTGACAGGTCTTCACTGAGTAAATATATTGTTTTATAGTACCAAAAAGTCCATACATTAACATGGAAAAATTACTTAAGTGCCTCTCCCATCCTAGAACTTCCCCTTATGGCTTAGATTTAAAATGTTCCCCAAAGTCTTAAGTGTCTGAAAGCAGAGCTTTCAGGTGACTGGATCAAGAAGGCGCTAACCTCATTAAGGGACTGACTGATCCACTGATGAGGTCATCATGACGTGATAGCATTATTGGGAAGTGACAGAAACAGACCTAGGTGAATGGAATGAATCACCAGTTATATATGACCTTGAGGACTATGTCTGGTCCCTGACACCTTCATCTTGGGCTCTCTCACCCTGTTTCCCAGCTGCCCTCAAGGTAAGCAGCTCTGCCCTACCACCCACTGCCACCATGACATTCTATTTCACCTCCAGCCCACACCAAGGGAGCCAGCTGACCATGGACTGAAACCTCTGAAACCATGAGCCAAAGCAAATATTTCCTTCTCTAAGTTGTTTTTCTCAGGCATTTGGCCACAGAAACCAAACCTGACTGGCACACACATTCCCAGAAGGCCTCTCTCCTTTCTGGTTCTGTTTGTTCCACTATAATTGGGCAATCACAGGTTCTCATTTATTGAGAGAAGAACTAGTCATGTTGGGCAAAAGGCACAAAAAAGAATGTAAGAAATTTAAGGTAAGAAAATAAATCATAAGTAATTAAAGACAATAACTAGATTTGCTACAGGATAGAGTACAACAAACATTCTGAGCTTTGCATACTAAACATACAAGAGACTCTAGCAGAATGAAGCATGTTGCCTGGCCTAAGGTAGCTTACAATTTACAAGGAAGGTAAGCAGGCAGTAGCCATAATCAAAGAGACATGGGGGAGATGTGTTGCAAACAGATGCTGCAGATATACTCCTATCCCACCCTATCAAAAATCACAAAAGACTCTGAGAAGATGACCTTTGAGGTACAAAGTGGTTAAGTAATCAGACAAGAGGAAACAGCATGAAGAGAGGGTGAACAATTCTTGGGGATATGGTACACAGTCAGGTTAGATACAATACATTTAAAACACACAGCATAGAAATTCTGAAGCATGAGGCAAGGTATAGTGGCTCCAGATGAAGGAGTCCACGTCTGTGCCAAGTATTGGGCCCTAATGGTTTTGTTCCAATTTGAGTGAGGGGGGGCCCTCTGTGAAGACATAGTGGACCATACTGCCAGAGTGTGCAAGATGAGCTCCCCAGGGGTGCATATGTGAAGCCAGAGGGCATTATGGGCTCTTCTACTATAACAAAGAGTCAGGAAATAATGTAGACCGTCAGTATACCTTTTAGTATTCTATTTCATTCTACAACTTTGTCAGTATTGTGCTAATGGTACCTGGTATGTGCAATCTTATAAAACCAGACGCTGGAGTCTGAAGAGAGTGAAGGCACACAAACTTGGCAGATGCTCAATGAAAACATAGATGGACCCACCTCGCGGGAAGCAACACTACAGGCCAATGAGGAGGAGACAACTGGCACTGAGGAAAAGTAGTACTTCAGCAACCTCAGGCAACAAGTACTATGATCATCACAAAGGATTCAAGGAAGCACACAGAACAGAGTCTGAGAGGTTTAGCTTTAGGGACAAAGGGAAGTGGTGATTTATAAAGGAAGGATAATTGTTGATAAAGGTAGACACCAGTAAATAGGCAGTTCCAGGGCAAAATTTAGCCAGAAGCCTTGCTTTACTTGGCACTGTAACAATGGGGTAATACCAAATAAAATATAGATTTCTACTCTCTTAAAAATCTGAAGATCTGGCAATGTGGACTCCACTGTTCTGCTTGGCTTTCAAAACAGGTTCAAGCTCTGAGGGCGTGTGTCCCATCTCCAAGGGTTGGAATACTGTAGAATCTATGGAATTATGAAATACCACGCAGGCAATAGAAAGAAACAAAGACTTAAGTATAAAGATAGAATTTTTAACAGAATTAAAAATCAACACATAATGATGATCACATTAATGTTAAGAATTCTAACTACTACATATTATAGTAACATACTAACATTATATTAATACATATGACAAAACATATGGTCTCTACAGCCATTCTGGAAAATGGTACAGTGAGTCTTCAAAAAAAGTAAATGAGAGAGAGATAAACAGAAAGAGAAAGTGTGAGAGAGAGAGAGAGAGAGAGAGAGAGAAGAAAGAAAGAAAGAAAGAAAGAAAGAAAGAAAGAAAGAAAGAAAGAAAGAAAGAAAGAAAGAAAGAAAGAAAGAAAGAAAGAAAGAGTGTTCTGCACTGTTGGTGGTGCTTGCCTATAATACTAGCACTTGTGATAGCGAGGCAAGATTGTGGTTGAGTTCAAGGCCAGCCTAAGCTATATAACAAGACCAGCTCAAAAACTAAAAAAGTTAAACACAGGGCCTGGGGTGCGGCTCAGTTGTAAAACTGTGTACTGCATGCTCTACTAGTACACACAAGATTCTGGGTTCAATCCCCAGCAGCAATAGAAAAAAATGTTAGAATTACCATTTAACCCAAAAATTCTACTTCTAAACATATACTGCAAAAAATTAAAAATCAGGCACTCAAACAGATGTTTGTATACCATATTCATAGCATATTTCGTAACAGTCAGAAAATGGAAACAATTTAAATATCAGTGAAAAAATGAGTAAGTAAAATATTGTATAGACACACATTAGAATACTATTTAGCTTTAAAAAGGAAAGAAATTCTGCCCCATGTTACATGACTGAACCTTAAAGTTATTATGTTAAGTGAATTAAACCGCAGTTATGCATTCATAACATTTCAGGTGAGATTGGGCCTGTTCAGGGTAGAATGGATTAGACTGTACTCATAAGATTCCAATGCTTGGGCCGGA
>PVIC010059707.1:0-10051 GCA_004025085.1 Thryonomys swinderianus | reverse complement strand
AGGAGACTCCTCCAGGTGGTTCAGAGCCCTGGCCGCTGTCTGGGGAATTTGCAATCGTTGCATTCCAGAGAGGGGCCGATCCGGATTTTGACCTTCCATCCTGGGCCAGTGAGGTCTGCCGGTCACTGCTCTCTGGAAGTGCAGTTTCTCATGGATGGTGTTGACCTTGAGGATGTCCTTTTTGCAAGTCTTTCAAGAGGCGGCCCTATCTAATCTGCCTACATATGTCTAGCTGGCTTTTCTACCTATAACAATCCTAGTACGCGGGAGGCAGAGGCAGGAGGATTGCTGAGTTCCAGGCTTGCCTGGGCCATATAGTGAGCTCAGGGCCAGCCTCAACTACAAACCAAGATCTGTCTCCAAAAAAAAGGAAATTAAAAATTTTAAACATGTTATCAGAACCTCAACCCCAGATCCCCTGTCTGTCCAGCTGGCGAAGGGTTCCGCTTTCCCTTGGCTTTAGTGAGCCAGGAAAAGGTACTGGAGACGGGAGTGGGGTCCTCTGGGGTGGGCGCCCTCCCCACACCTGTGTGCCGAGGGACAGGTCTCAGGGTTCAGGGAACATCGCTGAAGTGCAGCAGCTCTCGTGCAGGAGACGGTGGTGGCCCCGGAGACCAGGACGCTGGGCTGCTCCGTGACACGGGCCCTCCACGCTGTGCGACACCAGGTTCCGTCCCAAACACACACAAGCCTGCGTTAAGGGCCGGGCTGCAGCGCAGGGGCCGAGTGTTCGCCTGGCATGCAGAGGCCCTCGCTCCGCCTGCCAAGCCTGCACTGTCAGCTGGGCACCTCGCTAAGGAAAGCGTGCTCGCCTCGAGGGCCGTATTCATTTTTCGTCTGTGTACTGAGGAGCCAGACAGAGCCAGCTTTGGGGAGGCAGGGCACGTGCCCGGGGAGGCTGTGGAGCCGCAGCCTGTGACTGTGCTAAGTGCGTCTCTGCTGTTCCCCTGCAGGTGGCCACTTCTTTCACCGAAACTCCTTGTCGCCTCGGAGCCTGGTGTATGAAAGTGAATTCTCCACAATCGAACCTTCTTTGGACATGTATGACGAGAACAAAACCTGATTTTTGAACAGTGGGCGGTGAGGGTCACTTCGTCTGTGATTTGATTTACGATCACCTTCCTTATTTTGTATTCTCCTGTCAGCATCCATTTTGGAAGAACGGCAAGCACTTCCAAGCGCAGGCTGGGACTCAGGGTTACATTGCCAAGTCCCCTGAGGTGAAGCTTTGAGGACGGTGTCGTCGCCGAGGGCCTCGCCGAACTGAGCCCCGGCCACGCTGGCCACGACCAGGGCTCTCGGCGAGCCGGGCCGTCCCGGGGCCGGGGGCCCGAGCGAGGCTGGCCCGCACTCCCCTGTTCCGTGTCAGGGCGCTGTGAGCCTCTGGGGCTCCTTTTGCGACCCTCCTCTGACGCGTCCCGGCCGCGGGCACTGTTCGGCGTCTGTCTCTCTTCCTTCCTCCGGTGAGGGCGAGTGAGGGCCTCGGACGGTCTGTGCTTCGGCACAGGCAGCGCCACTGTCGTTTCCTGGTGTCTGTGTCAAGCGTGACGTGAGGTGACGCGTGTTTTTGTGGCCCTGTCCCGGTCTCTGCGCGCTTGTTCACGGCATGTGTGTGGGAGGTGGCACAGCGGGCACAGGGCACAGCCAGCAGATGCCCACACTGCATGGTCCGGGAAGTTTGAGAAGATCTGAGCACATCCCGCTGCCGGGTCTCATACGAGGGCCCTTCTTGAGTGTCCACTGCTCCAGCCTCGCCCCTGCCCCTGGCCTTGCCACCAGCCTGAAGAAGACTCTGCACCTGACGGGTCTCCGGGGTTGCAGAAAGCCGGGAGGACCGAGGACAGGTGCTGTGCCCACCCGCGGTCAAGGTGGCATGAGTTGGCACGAGAGTGACAGACCGCCTGCCGTCCTCGGCGTGGGCTGTGTGCAGTCCTGAGGCCCCGCTGCCTTGCTAGGAAACGGCCCTCGGCTCCGACCACCCTGGGCCGATGCACAGACCCCCCTGTTACCCTGACCGGCTCTGTAGGGCCTCAGTTTGAAATGCACACTTGCCATCTTTCTGTTGTTGGCATCTTTTCTCGTGCCCTGTTGCTAAGATGCCTCAGATACACACGTGCCCAGAACAAAAGCGCCAGAAAGCCGGGATGGTGACGGCTTCAGACACGGCAGCACCCTGACCAGCAGCACTTTGTCTTAACAACCGAAGGCTGTTACAGGCAGATCTTTAAGGTTTTAACTGCTTTTGCTTTCTACTCTCTGCCAAGGGCTTTTGTTTATTCATTTTCCTTTTTATAGTCTTTGTAATGTAAAAACTATTTTTGATAAGCGGCTTCAGTTTCACCATCGTTCACAAGGCCGATGCTTCCAGTAGGAGCGGGAGTTTTAGGGAGACCAGGACGCACTCAGCGGGGTGTCCGCGGACGCGTGCCCGCCTCACCGGCTCAGCGGGGGCAGAGGGAGCCGGCTCGGGTGACCGCCAGTCCGTCTGCTCCTGACCGCGCTTTCCCTGAAACAAAACTCAGGTCTCTGGCTGCAGTTCCTTCCGATTCGTGCACTTATACAAAGGCGTGTACATTAAACATCATCCAAGACAGTTCTTTACTGAAAAGCGATGAAATTGCTCGAGAAGAAATATTTTTAAATTGAATCCTTAGCGTCTACAGATAGAATAAAAAGGTCACGAGTTCAATCTCTGGTACCAAAAAAAAGAATCTACTGATAGAATCCTGCGTTTCTGGCAAATCTGGGACAGTGTCACTGTAGAACGAGGAAGGAAGCGTCGAGAGGACCAGCTCCAGAGCGCCCCAGGCCCCAGCCTGGCCCCTTTTCCTGACGGCGGGCCCCTCTCGCTTGGGGCAGAATGTCCTGTCTCTGTCAAGGACACTGACCTTACCCCACACTGCTGTGGAGTAAGGAAGTTGACCTTATTCCTGCCAGCGGCTATCCTGAGGGCATGCCTGCCAGTGGTTAGGGCAGCTCTTCCCGTGAAGGTGAGTGTCGCCGTGCCCGAGTCTCCGCACCGCGTGCCCGTTAGGAGACAGAGCTGCCCGGCAGCTCTAGCCTCGTCCAGGGGCCTCTCTGAAGGGAGGCGAGGGCTGGGGCTGAGCTGCTTGCTGCGGCCCTCTGCCCCCCTCTGCCTGCTCCCCGGGGGAGCGGGTGACAGCTGGGAGGCCTGGCTGCCCTGAGAAGGACCCCAGCCGGCCGAGGGAGGGGCACCACCGCCAGCCTCCGGGAGTGGAGCGCAGGAAAGGGCGGGTGTGCGTGTGGGGAGCGCGTCTCCCCGGCCCTCAGAACCGCTCCCCGGTCTGGAAAGCCTCGAGGTTAGAGCCAGGCTCCAGCGCGGCTCCGGCGTTATCTCCCACTTCTCGCGCGGGCGAGGGCCCTGGTCCGGAGGGCAGCTGTGAAGCAGCTTCCTGGCCCCAGCCTGGCCCCGTAGCCGAGACCGCACTTGCTGGCTGCACAGAAGACTCCATGAGAAAGGCGTCCGAATAGCTGGATCTTACGCTCTGACACACCCCGAGAGCCTTATAAAGTTTCTCATGTTTTTATTGCCTCTCACATCCAGCGCACTCATTGATTTGCATCCTTCAATGACCAGGTTTTAACTGAAGAAACAGCTCATTCTCCTGGGGCGCCCCGAGCGTCGGGCTGGGGCGGCCGCTCTGCCGTGGGGGAGCGGGGAGCGGGGAGCCTCGCGTGCCTGTGCCCACACCGGGCGGCCTGCCGAGCTGCGGAGGCGGCTCTGAGGGAAGCGGGACGGTGAGCGCAGATGTGCCCGGAGCCTTCGTGCGCTTTCCTACCGTTTGGCCCTTGCTTACCCGAGGGAGGCAGTGAGCCCGGCGCCGGTGGCGAGGCCCAGGCCTGGCGGGTGGCTCCACGGTACAGCCCCCGCTCAGCCCGCAAGCCCCTGGGTTCCATGCCCAGGGCACACCTCCGGACTGGGCCAGACAAGCAACTGGGAAGGCGGCTCAGGCGCAGCGAAGCTGAGCCTCGAGGAGGGAGGCGTCCGGGGCACAGACGCAGGGACAGCGCAAGAGACGCAGAACAGAGCAGGCCGGGGCTCAGGCTGAGGCCGTGGCCGAGGACCAGGGCTGCACTTCCGGGACAGGCAAGGCCGTGCCAGGAGCAAGGAGGCGGTGGCCAGCCGGCTGGCTCGGTGCCTGCCAGAGCGGCCTTTCTCGGCGAGCCAGACCTGGCGAGCGCGAGGTCGGAGGAGGAGCCGGGAGGCAGACGGAGCTGAGGCCCCCGCTTGATGACAACAGGACTGGAGGGCCCGGGCGGAGCCCCTCGGGGACCCTCCCGGGCTGGGCCAGGCAGCGCCCTGGCGGAGGCGTGGCGGTGCGGCGCTGATCTCGCCGGAGCCGAGCGGGGCACCCCGGGAGCCCGTCTTAGACACGCGTCCCCGCCCTGCCGGAGTGGCCTCCCTGCAGTCAGGGACGCTCAGGCCCCTCTTCTCCCTCACCTCCCCTCCCTGCCCTATGCCAGGCACACGCTCGAAGGGCACAGGGGCACACCCTGCGGAGGAGGCAGAGCGGCCCGGCGATCCGGGAGCCAGGCTCAGGAGGGAGCTGCTGGAGGCCGCGGCTCGGCGCGAGTCACCGCAGGACAGAGCGAGGGCCCCTCCACGGCCAGAGGGCAGTGTGGCTGAACTGTGCCCGCTGTGCCGGGGTGAGGAGAGAGGAGGAGGGCCCCGCCGCAGGGCCCAGGGAGGCCAGGTGTCCAGGGCAGCAGCGCGCCGGGCTGGACGTCACTTCAGAGGCCGTCTTAGCCCGGCAGGAAGAGGACGAGACGTGGGCCCTTCAGCGCGGGGCCGGGCGAGCGGGACCTGAGGTGCTGTGGCCCCCGAAGAGACGACGAGGGGCAGGGCCGACGCCTGCGCCTGCTGTGCGGCCTGCCGGTGGTGCCGGGACTCCGGCCGCCCGCCTGGCTCCCTGTGGGCGCCGTCGGAGCACCGCCGGGGGTGGGGTGAGAAGCTCTGCGGGGCGGCGGGACGGGGAGCCCGGTGAGCCCAGCCCAGGCAGGGAGGACGCTGCCGCCAGCCGCCGGGCCTAGCTCACCTGCACTGTGCCTCTGTGTCCCAGGAGTGGGGCCGGCCAGTCCTTGAGGGCCCGGGGAAGGGGCGGCCCGCCTGCAGCGCCAGGTGGCTCCGTGGGCCTTGGGCTCGCAGCCCTGAACGGGGGCCTGCGGGGGCCTGGACCCGGCGCGCGGCCCGAAGGACAGCTTTCCCGCCAGCAGCAAGTGCTGGGGAGGCTCTGCCGCAGCCCGAGCCCGGCGGCCCGCTCTGCGGGGAGCACCGCGCCGAGGGCCGCACCGAGGGCCGCGCCGGCAGCCGCTCTGCAGCACCAGGCCCGCCCTCGGGCTCAGCCCGGTCCGGAGGAAGGGCCTGCGGGGCGCTGTCTCCCCCGGCACTCGGCCCCGCCCGTTCTCTCTCAGCGGACTGGCGCCTTTTCTACCTGCCTCTTTAGAGCTCCTGGCAACTGCTGAGAGTTACACAAGATTGTCTGCGCTGTTTTTTATATCTAACCCGACATAACATGGATTCTAACTTCCTTCTGAAATTATCCTTTATCAACAGTTAAGTCCAAGTGTTTTCACGCCGTGATAGTAAAGGACTTTTCTAATGCCAGAGACCGTGAACCAAGATACTCCTTTAAAACGGAGAGGCAGCATGGAACACCCCAAGCTGCCCTTTGCCTTCAGTTGAGCAAACTCCTCCTGCAGAAGAAGGCGCCTGCCTGGTGCCCTGCCCTGCGGCCTCGTCACCAGAGTGGCCGCGTCCAGGGTCCCACCCTTGTGCTGAGATAGCCCGAGAGCCCTGGCGAGGAGAACACGGGACCCATCTCTTCCACCGCCCTGGCACTCTGGGCCTGGCTTGCTGACCAAGCTGGGACAGGGGCTCCCTTGGCTGGTTCTTGGGCCAAAACCAGGAAACAGGATGGACTCTAGAGTGGCAATATCTTTGCTCAAGAAAACTGGACCAATGTGCTTAGAAAGGCAGGACAGGTTCTCTAAGCCCCGGGAGACAGGGAAGGGCACGGAGAACACCATCGTCTACAGGACACGTATATCTGAGCGAGAGAAGGAACTGCTGCAGTGTAAGGCTACATATGGGCAGTTGCTTTTGACTCACAGTAGCTTTTATACTTGTAGAAAACTTACAGTTATCCCTTTAATGTTTGGGTCAGAGCCCCTCTTATTCTGGGTTCCTGCTAACTATGCACAGCATCTCAGAGGATGGCATACAAAACTATTTTTCTAACTGTAGCACAGGTACTTTATGATGGGGGAACTTTGAGATATTCCAAAATGTGGGGAATGATTTACCTCCCACCTTGAGGGAAGAAAGGGATACTATGCACTTGAATTTTAATTCACCATTGGATAGCTTGTTGCCAGAAAGAACATACATCAGATATTCAAGAAGCAAATATGACCATTAGCTTAATTTGGGGGTTCATCATAGGAGGACATACCTTGTTTAGCACACAGACACCTGCTAGTACATTGTGAGCTGATTTCTCGACACTCAGATCGTCTCAACCCTTGAACTGTTCTGGGCAGCACAATTCCTAGATCCACATGGTTGATGTAAGTATAATCAGTGAATTGTATGGTATATATCTGTATGTCAGTGGTGTATACCTGTATGTGCAGAATTTGCTAATATAACCATTTCAATAAAATCCTATTGAAAAAGCAATTCTGGCCACATGGAGGACTGTTGATTGTAAAGTACATAAGTGAGGACTGTTTGGGTTGAAGGTAACAAAAACCCAACCCAAACCAGCTGAAGTAAAAGCAGAACATAGTGGCTCCTAAAAGCTGCAGGGCCCAGGACTACACTGTGTCAGATGTTGTGACCCGGCTCCTCCCGTCAACACCAGGACACGTCTGCCACCTGTGCTTCTCCTCAGGAACCTCCATCCTCGGGCCCACTGTGCCAGGAGCCCCATCAGCTCACGAGCTGGTCTGCTTTCCCAGAATGGCCTCGACCACCAGGGGTGCAGCGATGGCACGTACACCACAGCAGGCTGTTGTGGCACCGGACACCCTGGAAGGTTCACCATCAATGCCCTAGGCCACTGGGGGCACACGGCCGTCACCGAACCATACAGTGTGAGCCTGCGGATGGGCTTCACCAGCTACCTCAGCCATATGGCTCCGCTCTGCAACCCAGGCCCCATTCCCTCGGCAGCCGCCACGCTGCTCAGGGAGAAGGGGACACTGCAGGGAAAGCAGCAGGAGGCCCAGTGTGTGCAGCCGAGAGCTGCAGCCGGAAAGCCAAGGCCTGAGGGCCATTCTCCCCCAGACAGCTCCACCTGCCTGCGTTTCTGTCTCAGTTATCACTTCTAAAACCCTAAGATACCTATCCAGTAGGGCTGGTGTGGGGGGTTCAGCTTAAAATAATGCACAACTCATGAATCAAAAATAAAAAGACAGCCCAATTTATAAATGGGCCAAAAAAATGTGAATAGACATATTCCAAAGAAAATATAACTAAGAAGTCCATGAAAAGATCTTCAGCATCATTCATTAAGGAAATGAAGATCCAAACCTCAAGATATCATGTCATCCCTCCAGAGATGCTGTAACTATAATAAGACTCATGGAAAAACTGGAACTCATACATGTGGCTGGTAGGAATATGAAATGATTCCACTGCTTTCGAAAAGTTACATGGTTGCTCAAAAAGACAGTCCTAGGGCCAGACGGAGATTTAGCTCAGTGGATCCGGCGCCTGCCTCGCAAGTGCAAGGTCCTGACTTCGATCCTGGTAACCACATACAGGGCTGGGCGTGGTGACTCACATGCACCAGCAATCAGTACCACATACCACAGTGCCAGGCGTGGTGGCTCACGCATGTCATCCCAGCACTCGGGAGGCAGAGGCAGGAGGATTGCTGAGTTCGAGGCTTGCCTGGGCTACACAGTGAGCTCAGGGCCAGCCTGGACTACAAAGCAAGACCCTATCTCAAAAAAAAAAAGTCAGACACAGCTTTACCATGTATCCTAGCAATTCCACTCTGGTCTACAGTCTATCCAAAAGAATTAAAAAACATGTTCACACTAAAACTACATATTCAAGGCCAGAGGGTTAGCTCAGTGGTTCCAGCGCCTGCCTCGCAAGCACAAGGTCCTAAATTTGATCCCCGGTAACCACATACAATGCTGGGCGTGGAGACTCATGCTCACCAGCCATTAATACCGCATACCACAGCACAGGGCGTGGTGGCTCACGCCTGTCATCCCAGCACTCGGGAGGCAGAGGCAGGAGGATTGCTGAGTTCCAGGTTTGCCTGGGCTACATAGTGAGCTCAGAGCCAGCCTGAACTACAAAGCGAGACCCTGTCTCAAAAAAAAAAAAAAAACTACATATTCATGGCAACACTAGTCATATTAACCAAAAGATAGAAAGAACTCAAACGTCCCTGTACTGTGACTGAATAAAAAATATGGCATAACTGTACCATAAAGGAATGCCACACTGACATATGCTTCACCATGTGTGAGTCTGGAACACATGGCAGTGAGGAGCCAGGCACAAGAGGCCCCACACTTTATGGCTCCATTTATAGGACACGTCCAGAACTGGCACGACCACAGAGGCGAAAGTAAACGGGGACAGGGCTGGGAGCGACAGGTGTCCTGATACAGGCTGCCATCTGCAGCCAGGACAGGCTGTCGGGTCCCGGCGTTTGCTGTGCAGCCCCGTCATGAACACTCACCAAACTGTGCGCTTTCAAGAAGTAAATGTTATGAAATACGAACTCTATCTCTGGAAGAGAAAAAGGGCCGGCTTGCCACACACTAAGTGTTCAATAAATGCCCCTACTTCGTACAAAGTGTAGTTCTCAAAAGGTGGCGGTCTCCAGGGCCACCTCTACCCGAGGACTCACTGGACAGGCAGGTGGAGCCAGGGAGGCGGCGCCTGTGCTCTGATGAGCCCAGCAGGGGGCGCGGGCGCCTGGGGGCGGGGGGCGGGGGGAGACGCAGCCCAGTCCGCCTCCCGCTGAGGTGGCAGCGGTGTTTCCGAGCTCTTCAGTGGGTGCTCCCCAGCCCCAGAGGCAGCCCGAAAGGTGGCTCAGTCGCAGGCAGCATTTCCGACCTCGCTCAGGCTGCGGGCGACGCTCCGGGCCCTTCCCTGCCTGGCCCTGCCGGGCCCCGCGAGCCCAGGCCGGCCTGACGCCATATTGCAGTTGCTCTAGGGGACAGCGCGGACTCGTATCTCGAAGCGTCGTCAGGTTTCCCTTACTGTGACCCAGCGCGCAGCTGAGGAAGCCCGACCGGAGGAGGCGGGGCCCGGCGGGCGCCCAGCTTCCGGCCCGTGCGAGGCAGGAACTCGCGCGGGGCCCGGGCCGTCCGGTCACGGCGGCGGCGCCCGCGGGCCCGGCCCCTTCTGGAAGCGCCAGAGCTGCGCGGTTCCGGCTCCGCGGCGCCCGGCGGTCTCCGGACCCGCCGCCACGCCCGCCGGCCCGGTGAACGCCCTCCGACCTGCAAGCCGGGAGCCGCCGGGCTGGCGCTGCTTCCGGCGGCGAAAGTCCAGTTACTCTCGCTCCGCGCGACGGCGCCCCCTGCGGGCCGCAGCCGGGAGCGCAGGGGCGGCGCCCGCAGCGGGGCAGAGGCCCGGCCGGCCCGGCCCGAGTCCAGGGCGCGGGGCCCCGTCCGGGCCTCCGAGGCTCCGCGTAGCCGCCGCGGCTCGAGGGAGGACGTCCGGGGAGCTGGAGCGGCCGGGGCGCCCCCCGCAGGACGGCGCGCCGGGCCGCGCCCTCGGCCGCAGACGGCCCCGCCCGCCGCGGCCACCAGGGGGCGCCGCCCGCCTCGACGCCGCCCGGCGCTTCCTCCCGCGGCGGCCCGGCCCGGAGCGGCGCGGCGATGTGGCTGGGCCCGGAGGAGGTGCTGGTGGCCCACGCGCTGTGGGTGACGGAGCGCGCCAACCCCTTCTTCGTGCTGCAGCGGCGCCGGGGCCACGGCAAGGGCGGCGGCCTCACGGGTGAGCGCTGTGGAGCGCAGGCCTCGGGCCGGCGGCGCGTGGGGGGCGGCGGGGGGCGTG